>ML776688.1:782038-802486 GCA_009831015.1 Picea engelmannii | reverse complement strand
TCTTGTACTTGAACATTTAAGTGGGGTAAAAGGAGGTTGCCCCCTCGAAGAGGCTTATTATCTGATATTATCTCTTTTTCAAGGCGTTGAGTACTTTTCTTGAAGTTTTTCTATGCTATATTGATGTTTGGTTCTTAACAAAACCTGCAAAACTCATGTGTTTTCTGCCCTAAGACAACCAATGATCTCTTTTTGATTTTTATATTTTATGAAAAAGAAATAAACATTACTGAAATTAAACAATCTAATATATTTACTGAAATTAAACAATCTAATATAAATCTAATTAAACTTATATGTAAATTAAACTACTTAATGGAAACAGTAAACAACAAACTAATTGACCTGGAAACGCTCCAAGTCTGCCCTGTGTATGATGACTTCTAAGCTGGTCGGAGGAAGAAATTCACACCAGTAAGTCCATACGCTTCTCATAAACGATTGGCTGTGCTGCTTCTTTGAAATGTTTTACAGGACAAACAAGACATAAAAGAAAATCATAACAATCTTATGATTATAAAGCTCTGCAATAAGGGAAACCTGTTATGCAAAGAATTATGTTTAACAATTCAATCTATGAAGAAGATAAACCTGTCATTCACAAACTGAATTAACAATCGTTATGTATTTTATCTATTTGAAAGAGACAAGATATGGATAACAGTAATAAAATTATATCATTTGAATTTGATTTAGATAGCTAAAGTAGTCATAAACCATAAGCAAAGTGATATACAAAACATGAAACAAAATGTTGATATATTGAGAAGCTAAAGCTGTGACAAAACATCAATTCTTCTCCAGTCTATATCAGAACTAAATATCCTTGTTCTCCCACAAATGAGGATGATGATTATTACAAAAATCATAAGTATTTATAAGTCTCTTCACAAGGTAAAACTTCCTTGTGGATAATATCAAAATGTATTACATAATCTGGGAAAAATCCCCAAAATCTTCTAAACTAAGAAAATAAAATGCAAGTGAAATCTTTGAAACATCCCCTAACTTCTCATCATATCTACTGCCAATTTGAATTTACCTGCAATAGAACACAAATATCCAATTAGAAAGATATTTCATTAAGAAAACAACAAAAAATTTATTCCACAGACTTAGCTACAGAATCTTCTGATTCTATAGCTAGTCAAGAATAACATACAAGACCAGATAGCAATCAAATAAAATCAAATCTAATCATCTTTTATTAATCATAAAAAAACGAATTACCAATAATTCAAGTGAAACTATCATTCAAATTAAACAATATCAAAATGAATACAATCAAAACAGAGTAAAGAATGCTCTGTTTTTAGTTACCATAAAACATGGTCAAATCTTGACAGGCCTGTTTTGTATCAAACGAAATTAAGCAGTGAATCAAATCGTATAATGATATTATGTAATCGTAATCCATACAACCATAATCGAACATAATCGTAATCAAATAAGATATGATATGCCACAACATAACTATAATCGATACAATTGAACACAAAATAGATTTGTTACAGCTGTAACAATATACATAAAGTTCATGTCATTTCAATCAAATACCAATATGAAAAGGCTGTTACGATACAGTCAAAATGAAGAGTGCATAACAGTATTAACCATTTTTGCCATATATTTAGATTGTTGGGAGTTACACAGTAAAAATTCAACAGCATCGATAACCATAAGCTAGGTAGCAATCAAATAAAATCGGGTTTGTATCAAATATAGAACAACTCGTCATCCTGGGCGTGATCATTTCTGTTTTACAAATCCATTCGTAACCGAATATCCATTGTCATTTCCATTCAAAAGAGAACAGGGTCGACGGGTCACAACGAATTGAGTGGTTGGGACTTGCATGACTGTTACGATTTGTATCAATTCACGATTTGGGTAAATATAAAACAAAACCTTTTTTAAACATAATCCAAACCGTATCTGAGCTGGTCAAAGTCATATGTAAACAAAATTGTAACAGATAACCATCGTTTACCCATTATGTGCATCATAAAAAATTCGGATCAAAACATAGATCATGTTTCAAAATTTGAAATGCAAAAGAGTTTGTGTCTATAATAGATGCAACAGGACATTCAATTGCAACCAATTTAAAACAATCAAATCCACATAGGATCAAATCAAAACTAAAACAATAACGAAATTCGATTTATCAAAATGAAATTATATACAGCAATGTATGCTTATGTGTCACAACCAATCCATGCTGTAAACAGAGCTTATGAATGTGTCACATATAAACAGGGGACAATCATACCAGTGAGGTTGCTCAGGCTATGTCAATTTCGAATTGACAATTGTTGTAGCCGACTCGATGTTCTTGAATAGAATTGAACCTGTTGTTCGTTGTATCTTGTTAGTGGGTTGCACCTTCGCATTGTGACTGGTGAGTTTTTCCACTTAATCCTCCAGAGCATGAATTCTGGATTGCAACATCGACACATCTAAGTAGTATATTTCCAGCCATAAGTCACACTGATCGCATGGAGGAACAGTTGGTTGAGAAGGAGAGGGTTTCGACGAGTCATCGAGGGTTCCACGAGGCATGTCAATGCCTGGGAAATTGGGATCATCCTGCAAACAAGGTGGTAGGTTTTTGACAAAGTCATATGAGGGTTTGTCACTCAGACCTTCAGAATAGGGATACTCACTTGCTAGGTAGCGTTCACTCTCTGAATCATAATCTTCATTGACCATGATAGGCTTAGGATTAACAGGAATTTTGGGTTTATTCCTCGCCATGCGAGAGATCAACCGAGCATTTTTCTTGCCTTTAGAATTTGCACCAGTTTTAGCTTTAGTATTTTTGGCTACAGGTTTAGGAATTTCAACCTATTTGGTCATAGAGATGGGCAAGTTCATTGGTGAGTCGGGTAGTGGTTTGGGTAGCAGAACGTTGTAAGGAACAGGGGGGATAGGCTTGCTTTCTCTCACCACAGGTTTGTCAACCTGTGGAAAACTTGAGTCCTCAAAGCTATTTCGACTGAGAAAATCACTCCAACAGTCACGACGTAACCCCAACTCATAAACCATAATCATTTTAATTAACCAAAAATGGAAGAGGCTGGTATTGGCTGGGTTTCGTTTATACCTTTTGGGTATTTTAAACAAACTCCTATGCAAGCACTGAGCCATGTTAAGTTCAAAACCCATGAACAACATAAGTAGCCGAAGGTGATACATGAAAATGAAACCATACCTGCCCTCGCAGGTGATGAATTGCTTGATTACCATTAGCAAGTCGTGTCAGCGTTGCTTCAACATGTTTGCGGGAAAACCCTTATCACAAGAATTAACCTTTCGTGACTGGAAGAGCAACGTCCACGGGACATCTTCCATCTTGCAATTTTTCGACCACTTCTGTCCAGTAGCAGGCAGACTGGTAGCCAAACTAAGAAATTTCTCATCAATCTCCAGCTGCACATCCCCAACCTTGGCTTGGAAGCCATCGAAAGTTAACGCAAATTGCCGAGCCACACCAGGGTTAAAGCCATCGAACCTTCGGATGAACGGGAGCCATCCGAATTCTTCCAAGTCACTGTAAGCACCATCGAACACTAACAATGCCTGGTTTACATTGGGCTCAGCCCTTACGACCGGAGCCATGGCGCGGGCATTATGGTAGGGTTTGGATCAAACACGCAGGAGCATAATCGATAGGGCTAACAGCTGCAAGCACTAAATGAGGAGGCAAATCAATATGCGCATGCGAAGGTGGTGGGTTAGGTCACCACCATGCAAAACATTAATGGCACAGTACCATCCATGTTCAATCAATCATAACCAACATTAACATTAATTGGCCAACCCAAGGTTTAAACGATGGAAAATTATATCAATGTTCCAATGTATAGTTTGAAACCATGATCGTTCAATGTAAAAACAAACCCATAGTTTAAATATGCGCCTGTAATAATTCAAAGCAATGTCATTGCAAAATACAAAAGTTTAATCAAAGCGCCTATTCAAACATTGCCATTCAACATGAAATAAAACTCATGTGCTTGTTACATAATCCAATGTTTTGATCAAAGTTTTTCAAAACAAGGTGACAATAGACAAAATCGATTAAGCCAAAAGCTTTAAAATCATAAGGATCACATTATATAAAAACTTTTAATCCACCATGACCCTTATATAATCAAGTATAAATCATAAATTTGCATGCTCAAAGCCTTATCAATTAAATCAAAGTCAAGTTGTGAGATCAGAGCGATAATAGGCAAATGGACATAGTTTTGAAAATAAACCAAAGGTAAGTGCCAATCAGCATATCAATGAGCAGATCATGACAATCCACATAACGATCGAGGATTTTTCACGCTTTCAGTTGTGAAAAAATAAATCCAAACCAATTGCAAATGTTGCATGAAATAAAAATGTTTTTTGTTTGCAAGATGCGATAGAAATTTGAATTTCAAGAGACATAGGTGTAGGCAGCTTTAAGGGCAATTAAAAAAAATTGAATTGGCTGCCAACAGGATATATTTGAAAAATAGTAGTTGCAGAATTGTACCATGTAAGTTTGCTACGCAATTGTGACTAGGGCACAAAATCAACTCTAGATCAACTTGTACAGGTCAGAAATCATTCCAGATCACCTCCAATGACACTTGAAGTCAAAAAACATTATTATAGGCACCTAAGATGCATTTTGTTAAATTGGTTTTAATGTAATTAAGGCAGTCAAAAGAGACTTCTATTTTCTAGCAGGCAGTTTTAGTTTGTTGCTATAATTTATAACTAGATCCAACTTTGGGAAGTAGTTGAGCTTGACCTCCTCATCTTGGGGAAGAGTCTTTTCTATATATCTTTGTCATTTTTATTGACTAGGGAGTTGGAAAAAAAGTGTAGAAGAGATATCTTTGAGAACCTGTGTAATATTTTTAGTTTTAATGTAATATCAGTCAGAAATCCAGAACTACTCTTACTAGAGATTCTTGTGTTGATGATTTGAACTGTGTGCTTATCTCTTATGTATGTTTTTATTTTTCTATTTTTTCATTTTATCTGTAACCTAAATTTTCTTAATTAATGATTTAGAATTCATTTCATATTGATGCTCTAGATCAAACTTAAGTACTGTAATTTATTCTAAGACATAGTCAGAATTTATCCGAGTTGGTTCTCTGAATGTAGTTGTTTGTTTTATATTTATTCCACTATATTAAAAAAATATTTTCACAAAAATATTATCAGCTACCTAGCCTTTGCTTCATTTATAGTTCCGAAACCAGTCAATAATAGTTCCCATTGCTCTAATTTTGACTCCATGCCTAATGGATTGTGTTTCATCTCTACCATCAACCACATCTTAAAACCTTTTTTTCATTTCAAATCTAGCCACTGAGCCTAATATGTTAAGGTCCTAACCCGCACATAGGTAGATCAATGTATTCGGATGTAATAAAGGTCAATATTAATAAGGTCTTTCAATAAAATAGAATAAGGCGGATGTAAGAAGACCTAATAGAAGCTTCCCCTTCTAGAAGGATCTTCCTCTAGATGCTTCTCTTAATAGACATATTTGGTATAAATAAGGGTCGAGGGTATGAAAACCCTAGCTTGGAGATTATTGTAACAGAGCGCTCAATTAGAGGTTGTCCCCTTGAAGAGGCCTATGAACATTGCTTTCTGAATCAAGTGTTATTTCTATTGCTATTCTTATATCATTTATGTGTTATTCTGAAGATTATGCTGGATATTTTACTCTTATTCTGCCATTTCTATCATTTTATTTATGTTTTGCATATTATATATATATGATATCTTGCAAGTGGTATCAGAGCACTTTCCTTGGTAGAAACTGTGGGTATTTTTTTTCCAGGGTAGAGATGTATTCCATTGTCTTTAAGCCATAGAGATGTATCATTACACGCATGTTGGCAGCCAACTCAATTTTTTTGATTGCTCTCAAAAAATATGCCTACACCCCTCGTCTGATTACGACAAATCATTATCGCATTGTGTTAATAGACATTTGTTTCATTTTTTGCGACAATTACATTTTGATTTTGATTATTTTGATTGAATTTTCACAACTGAAAGTGTGAAAATACCTTTCTCATCATTTGGACTGTAGTCATGTTTTATTGATCTTTACGAAAGACACTTGACCATCGGTCGATCACATGACTGCAAAAGATGTTTCAAACTCATGTCCTTACCTTGATTGCACATTTGATTTGTTTGATTGCTAAGCCTGTAAGCATGGAGATTTACTAGTCTTATTCTGATTTTATAAAGGTTAGGATGGATTTGGTCTTATATGTTTTTATTCTTATTGCTATGGGATCATGACTCGTTTATTGTATGAGAAATTCTTGATTACCTTTTTCTAATAACTTTGAATATGCAACGAATATATTGGCAAGTTTATAAGGTCAAATAGCAATGGTTTGAGGGCACGTTGATGAAATCTTTTGGGGTTTTAATTTAAATCGATGCTTGGTGTATTGTTTGGAAAGTTGATATTGCATTGGACGAGCAATGGTTTCAAACTATGTATTGATATGTTGATTAACATTGGTTTGAAACATTGAATTCATACGACAGGTCATTGGACTTCATGATGATTAAACTTAACACTTGGCGCTTGATTATCACCTGTCGTGTTGGTTTAGATTCGGATAAGTGGCACGTTGGTGTGATGATTCACTGGTTTGTTGGCCGATACATATGGTTTGGGTGATTATGATTATAACAACACTGTACTCAACAATTAATACCACGCAAGGCGGTGGTAATCCCACCACCTTCGCACGCATGGAGTTATTTCCGGTCTCGTCGAGCAATGAAGCTATCAAACCCTCTCATTTTCGCTCTATGCATAGTTTTGTTTAGCTCGCACCCTACCATGTACATAAGCCATGGCTCCTGTTGTGAGAGCCGAGCCCAACGGGTGTCAAGCATTGTTGACATTTGATGCTGCGTATGGCGATTTAGAAGAGTTTGGCTGGATTCCATTTATTAGGAAGTTTGATGGTTATAACCTCCCTGTGGCTCGGCAATTTGCTCTGTCATTTGATGGCTGCCGAGCCAAAGTTGGAGATGTCCATCTTGAAGTCACTGAACAGTTTCTCAGTCTGGCAACTATCCTGCCTGTCAAGGGACAAAAATGGTCGAAAAGCTATAAGGTTGACAATGTCCCATGGACGTTGTTATTTCGGTCTCGCACAGTCAACTCATGCGATAGAGGTTTGCCTGCGAAGATGTTGAAACCTCGCTGGTATGATATCCTAATTATTATCAAACAATTCATAACTTGTGAAGGTAGGTACAGGTTTGCTTTCCTGTTTCACTTGCGGTTATTAATGATTTTTATGGGATTCGAACTGAGTTTGCCTCACTATCTGCACCGAAGCTTGTTTAAGATGGCCAAGAATTATAAATGTAGCCAGGATGACACTAGCCTCTTCCATGTAAGGTTGATTAAAATGTGTTTGGTGTATGAGCTGGGGTTACATCGTGATTCTTGCGATAATTTCCTTAGCCGTAATGGCTTTGTTGTGTCAAACCCTCCACAGGTCGATAAGCCTATGGTAACCGAGAGCAAGCCTACCCCTGTACCCTACAGTGTTTTACTACCCAAACCTAAGCCCGAGTCACATACGCATTCATCTATGGCTGTGACTAAACAGACCGAAGTTGCTAAGCCTACAACCACAAATACTAGAGCGAAGGCTAGTGCTAATACTAGAAGCAAGAAAAATGCAAGGTTGATCTCTCGCATGGAGAGAAATAAATCTAAGCCTCCTGCCAAAACAGAGCCTATTGTGATCAGTGAGGAATCTGATTCGAGCATTGAGCGTTTTCTCACAGAAGAGGGCTTTTGTGACAAACCTCCTTATGATTTCGTTGAGAACTTGCCTCCTTTTCTACGGGATAACCCTGATTTTCCTGGTATCGAACCACCTCATAAAACCCTTGAGGAACCATCAAAACCCCCTTCTGTTCAGACTGTTCCACCACCTTGCGACCAATGTGGACTGTGGTTAGAAAGATACTAATCGAATGTCCCAAAATTGCAGTCTAAAATTCGCGATTTGGAAAAACAAGTGGCAAAGCTCACTGGTCGGAATGCAAGAGAACAACCCAATGACAAGAAACAACGAACCACGGGTTCAATCCTGTTCAAAAATGTTGATTCTGCTACAGCAATTGTCAATTCAAAATTGACATAGCCTCAGCAATTGTAATGGTATAATTTTCACTCTTTATATGGCGTGATCATAAGCTCTCCATATACTGTTGACTTGCTCTGTCATGCATAAAGTTTTGATTATCGATTTCTGGATTGGTTGTAATTAGATTTAGTTTGATTGACCATAATTTAATTTGAATATGCTGTTATTTGATATCTTTTCTATTCTTGAAATACAAACGAAATCTCTGTTCGATTTGGTTGTATCTTGGATGATACGATGGGCAAATTGGTTAACTATGACGATTGTATTTTCTTTGTTGGGACCAATTCATATATCGTTTGTTACATAATCAAATTTCGAATGGATAACAATAATAGTTGTTACGCTATGAACTGTATGTCTATAGTAGAAAATGTATTATCCGATTGAGATTACAGGGATGGATTGATTGTATCAAATCTTTCGATTTGTGTCTATAATTAAATTTATTTATATGCCTGGTTGGATTGACTCTGTCAAAACCCTGTCTGTCGACTATGAGATGATCAAACATGAAGACTGTTAAGTCGATATTTGTGGAGATGATCCGATTACATTGCAAGCAATTCCTACATCGTGCTTTTAATTGAGTGATCTCTATCTGTTGTTGTGATTATAATTAGTCAATTACAGTTACGAATTTACCTGTGAATTATTTGAAACACAGTGAATGGCAACTGTGGTTGGATTTTATGGATACAGTGATGCGTGAAATCGTAATGGATTTCTATATTGGCAATGATATGAATCTTATGCTAATCAATAATTATGGTTTGTATTTCATGCTATTTGGTTTATCATTGGTTTCATTCTTGGAACAATCTTGTTAAGATTTGATTTGATTTTACATCGATTGGGAAACAGAGCATTCCTACTCTGTCCTGATTGTATTTTGTTCGATTTGGTTTGATCTAAAAGGATTATTTTGAATCATTTGTAATTTTATAAAAGATGATTGGATTCGATTTGATTGTATATCTGGTCATGTTTACTATTCTAGACCAGCTACAGAATCAGGTGATTCTGTAGCTGAGTCTGTTAAGTCATTTTTTTATTATTTTTCTAATAAAACATTATTCTAAGTTGACTTTTGGTGTCTATTGCAGGCAAATTCGAATTGGCAATGGATATGAGGAGAAGTTGGAAGATATCTTAAGGATTTTACTTGCATTTTTAGTTACTTAGTTTAAGGGATTTTGGGACAATTCCCAAATTGTGTAAAACTGTTTACTATTATTCACAAGGATGTTTTACCTTGAGAAAAACCTATATAAACCTATGGTTTTGTAATAATCAAGAATCCTGAGTTGGGGAGAACAAGGATATGGAGTTCTGATTCAAACTGGAGAAGAATTGGTGTTTTGTCATAGCTTTCTCTTTTCAATATATCGACACTTTGTTCCATGTTTTGTGTATCGACTTGTTTATGGTTTAGTATTGCTTTAGCTATCTGAATCAAATGCAAATGATATAATTTTATTTCTGTTATCCATATTCTATTTCTTCCTAAATCGATAAAAGACATAATAGTTGTTAGTTCAATTTGTGAATCATAGCTTTGTCTTCTTCATAAATCGAACTGTAATGTATAAGTTTGTTGCATAATAGGTTTCCCCTTTTGCAGGAATTTATAATCAGAAAATTGTTATGATATTCTTTTATGTCTTGTTTGTCCTGTAACATACTTCAAGAAGTAGCATAGATGATCATTTTCGAGAAGCTTAAGGACTTAACAGTGTGAGTTTCCCTTCTCCAATCAGCTTAGAAGACATCATACGCAGGGCAGACTTGGAGCGTTTCCAGGTCGATTAGTATTTAGCTTACTGTTTTTCATTAAGTAGTTTAATATAGATATAATTTTAGTTAGATTTATATTAGATCGTTTAATTTCAGTTAGTTTACCCTTTTATTCATAAATCATAAAATAAAAAAAAGAGTTATCTTCGCCATCTTGGGACAACAAACAAATTAGTTTCACAGGTTTTATTCAAATCTGTAGACTGTAATTAAATTGATAATTAGATAGTTGATTTGAGTTATTATAAGAATAGTTAGTAGTTTGTAGATAGAATAGTTAGCATGGTTTATATTTTAGTATTTTAGTTTCTTTATTTGTTTTATTAGTTTCTACTTTCCTTTATTTTAGTTTAATTTCTTTTATTTAGTTAGTTAGTTTGTTTTAGTTAGTTTTATTAGTTTCTAGTTTCCTTAGTTTAGATCACTTAGCTCAGATCAATTTTTCTCTTTGGTTTCTCTAGGATACCTTAGAGCGGCCAACGAAGCCATTAAACTCGTCAGGGTGGTCCATTCCAAACGGCTTGGGTTATTTAGACAACCCCAGACCGGTTCCACTCTCCCAGTTGACGGATGGACTGTTTTGCCCGTCAACAAATGGTGCTAGAAGGAGGGCTTAATGGTAACTAGAATCCGTTCACAAGATAATATCCCCCCTCAAACAACAACTACTTCAACCGAGGATCCTCAGACCACAATTGAACCAACAACCCCTAATCCTACAGGCGGTGATATTCAAGAAATTTTTAGACAATCTCTTATTAAATCACACAAATCCTTTGCTAGCCTTAGGCAACCACATCGCCCGTGGAGCCAACCTTTAGACTTCTCCGAAGTAAAAGAACAATTAGGTGATATAGATCCCACTATGAATCCTACAGATTCAAACACAAATCCTGCTGCAGGAGGATCTGGGATACCTCCTTCTCCTCCTCCTTCACCACCTCCCTCATATCCTTCCTCTTCAGGGGGAGATTCCTCTTCGGACGAAGGCAATCCACCTTCACGTCCTCCTACACCCACTACCCCAATGGCTAATCAGAACAACCTTGCTAGACCCTGGTTAGACCAAGATGTTGTAGTTGTACCTGGACCTCAATATCCTTTGCCTAAGCATCCGAAAAAATGGCTTACTAAGTTTGATCCCGATTCTAAACAGATAGCAGAAGACCATATCAAGAAATTTATGTTAGACATCAGACTCCGAAACGTTGAACATGAAGACGTAGTTTGTAGGTTGTTCCCTTACACCTTTGAGGGTAATGCGTCCACTTGGTATTTTGCTCAACAGCCTCGCACTATAGTATCTTGGGAAAATTTTGAGTCAATTTTCTTAGAAAAGTTCAGAGATGGAAAACCTCCGGAAGTCTTAGCCATGGATCTTTCAAACTTAAAAATGAATGCTAAAGAAAAAGTCAAGGATTTTAATCAAAGATTTTTTACCCTTATAAATAGAATCCCTGCAGACTCTATGCCTGCAGAAAGCCTTGTAATAGCTTATTACACTAAAGCTCTACATCAAAGTATAGCTATTTGGGTGAAAAGATCCAAAAAGGCAACGTTGTTAGAAGGCTTTGAAGAAGCTACTCAAATTGAAAAAGATATACTTAGCCTCAAAGATTCCTCTAGCAATGAGACTGAAACTGTTTCTTCTTCCAAGAAAAAGATTGAAATTCTTCCCAGGCCTACACAAAACAAAACACAACCCGAAAACTCTGAGTTGGAAAACTTAACCAAAGTTGTACAAAAGTTATCTAATCAAGTCGTAGATATAAAAAGGTCAACTGAGGAATCCTCTTCGAGTAAAGGACCCTACAAACCTCCTTTCCGAAATCCCTTCCAAACAAACCGACCTAATTCTAACCCTGAAGGCTTGAACCTAGAAAGTTTGCAATACGCTCTTCAGACAATTCTAGGAGCCCAGGATGACTTGATCCCTCCTGATTTCCCTCAAGAGGAAGTCGAGCAGGAAACTACCCAAGAAGAAGAGTCTTCTCCAAATATCTTTGGTCACCTCTCTGATAGTATCTTCCAAGCTAACTTTGAGACTGTGCACCCTTACAATACTAGGAGCAAGACCGCAAACAAACCTCCTGCCAATAACACTACAACTTTACCTACAAAGCCATCTAAATTAGTAGAAACTAAACAGAGTAATGCTAGCCCTAAATTAGATTATGATGTTGTCGAAGATCTTAAGAAACTACGGGTTAACATTTCTATTTATGAGTTGTTGAAATTTCCTTTCTTGTTACAGAAGATGTTGCAAAATATTTCAGATAATGGCAAGAATGGTAATTCAAATGGTAGTAAGGTTGTACAAAGCAAAGTGCCACAGAAGACTTCCACAAAAGATAATCCTGGTTCTCATGACAAAGGAAGMCTTYYGGTACCAAATGTAAATAATGTAAATAACAATGTAAGMAGTGTAAATAATTCAGATAAMGTAGTAGTAGAAAACGCGAGTAAGAAACCACAAGCAACAACTCTAAGTACTCGCAAGAATGTACCTCCTTTTCTTTTAACTTTCGAAATCTTCAACAGAAATGTGCATAATTGCATGGTTGACTCGGGAGCATCATCAAATGTGATGCCTTGTTCAGTCTGCCAAAAGATAAATGCCGAAGTAGAACCATCTTCTTTGAAAATAATACAACTTGATCGAACTGATGTAAAAGTTATGGGCGAATTGAAAAATGTATTGATTAGATTATCGTCTAACCCAAAAGTTCATCAGTTTATTGATATAATTGTGGTAGATATTCCGGAATTATATGGCATGTTTTTGAGCAGGGACTGGTCGAAGCAGCTGCATGGTTACTTCGCAACGGACTGGTCTCACTTATGGCTTCCAGAAAATGGTAAGCCCAACAAGATCAGGGTAAACCGTGAGCGTTACCTCAAGTTTACGGTAACATACTTGAATGACCCCAATGAGCCATACACACCTCCGACAGATTCACCTGAAGACCAAGGGATGGACACCTACTTCGGAAATTTTATGGCTGAAGTTTCACCTATCAATAATCAACAACAACAATCCGAGATCTTAGCATATACGCAACCAACAACTTCTGTTCAACAGTCCTGTGAGCCAGAAGAAAATCAAATTTGGTCTCTATACTTCGATGGTTCCAAATCGAAAGAAGGAGCTGGTGCAGGCTGCATCATCATTGATCCAGCAGGTAATAAAACATTATTAGCATGTAGATTAGAATTTGAATGTACTAACAACATTGCAGAATACGAGGCTTTGTTACAAGGTCTCAAAAAAGCCTTAGATATGCACATTCAAAATCTAATTGTATTCGGTGACTCTGAGATAGTGGTCAGGAAGGTGAGAAATTCTATACATTGTCTTACCCCACATCTCAAATGTTATCAATCTGAGGTATGGAATTTAATAAATAAATTTTCTGCTTTTAATATAAACTCTATTCCTAGATCAAATAATGCTGAAGCAGATCTACTTGCTAATGTTGCCTCTAAACTTCTTCCTGTATATGGTTTATCCCCAAGCGCATTCTCCGTGGAGCTATTGTTTCGACCATCTATTCCTGACAATATCACAAATTGGAGGGTATTTGATGACGATCAGCAGATCATCAACTTTCTGCACATGGAAGAAACCTTTCAAGATGCTGTGATAGATGAACAAACGCATGATGAAAATTTACATAACTTTACGGTAATACCTAACCCGAAATCTCCTGAAGCTCTTTCGGACATGGTAAATTTCATACCCAAATCTGTTGTTAGACTAGAAAAGTTTTACGATTTTGAAGATAAATTCAAAAAGACGGTCAATTGCAAAACAAATAGTTCCTCATTGTCTTATGAAAAAGTTAATCTAGGAACTAGTGAAAATCCTCAATGTATCAATTTAGGCTTGGGATGTAGTAAACAAGAAAAAGATGCTTTCATCAAACTATTTAAAGAATTCAAGGATGTCTTTGCTTGGACTTATGACGATCTTAAAACGTTCGATCCTAATATTATTTAGCATGTCATCCCGATGAAGCCCCAAACCTTGCCTTTCCAACAGAAATTGAGGAAAATGCATCCTAAGTTAGAACCAACTATACAAAAAGAACTCAATAAACTCCTTAGTGCTAAAATAATTTTTCCTGTTAGACATACTCAATGGGTATCCAACCTCGTCCCAGTGTGGAAGAAAAATGGGGAAATTCGACTTTGTGTCGATTTCCGGAACCTCAACAAAGCGTCTGATAAAGATAACTATCCTGTTCCTCCCATGGAACAGATACTACAACAAGTATCTGGTTCCGAGAGGCTGTCCTTGCTGGATGGTTTCTCTGGATACAACCAAGTTTTAATGTCTCCGCCAGACCAGTTGAAAACTACCTTCCGTACCCTGTGGGGCACTTATGCTTATCGCAAAATGCCCTTTGGATTGATTAACGCCAGCGCTACCTTTCAGAGAGCAATGGATATTGCTTTTAGAGGCTTGATCAATCATTCCGTAGTAGTCTACCTAGATGATGTGACCGTTTATTCGAAAAACAAAGATGATCATCTAGCTCACCTCTGAGATGTTCTACTACGATGTCGTAAATACGGCATCTCCTTGAACCCTAAGAAGTCCATTTTCATAGTAGAACAGGGTAAACTACTAGGATTCATTGTGTCTAGCGATGGAATGGTTATTGACCCCGAGAGGACCCAAGTCATTACCAAACTTCCCCCACCGACCTCCAAGAAATCCATGTAGTCCTTCTTAGGTCAGATCAATTTCGTGAGAAGATTTGTCCCCAGTTTCTCCAAAATGGTCAGACCTCTCCAAAACCTGATTAAGAAGGACACCCATTATCACTAGGGATCTATTGAAAACCAAGCTTTCAACGATATAAAGAAGACCATAATCGATGCTCCGTCTCTCATGAGCCCTGATTTCTCTCAAGACTTCACACTTTATACTTTTGCCTCCGATCGTTCCTATGCCACGGTCCTTACTCAAAAGAACTCTGAAAACAACGAAGTAACCATCGCCTTTATGAGCTCTGCTTTCAAAGGTGCTGAACTTAACTACCCAGCGGTTGATCGGCAATCCTACGTTGTCTTCAAGGCAGTTAAGCATTTCCGGTCATATCTTTTGAAGTCAAGGACGAAGATAATTGTCCCCTACCCTGTCGTTAGGAACATGTTAGTGCAAAAGGAGTTAGGAGAGAAAAGAGCCAACTGGGTCACCTCTTTGCAGGAGTATGACCTAGAAATTACCCCAGCACAGATCGTGAGAGGCCAAGGGTTATGTAAATTGGTAGTTGATTCAGAAATTGAACAACAAGAAGTCAGTGACACATCATACCTAGAACAACATGATCAGAATATGATCGGTGGCACACAAAACTTCGTAAGCCCCTGGTACGACGATATTAGACACTGTCTTCAACATGGATCAGCACCTCGTCACCTTGATCCTGCCAAGAGAAGAGCTTTGAGATTAAAGTCCGCCTCCTTTCATCTAGTCAATGGTATACTGTTTCGTCAAAATTTTGACGGTGTACTGATGCGTTGTCTTGAAAAGGATGAAGCAGAGAAAGTTTTGCTTGAGTTGCATGTGGGAGAAGCTGGTGGTCACTTCGGTGGTGACACCACTGCTCATAAAATCCTAAGAGCCGGTTACTACTGGCCAACACTCTTTAGAGACGCCCATGCCTTATGTCGAAAATGTATCATTTGTCAAAAAGCATCAGGACGATTGCAAAAACCAGCCTTCCCTTTGCAACCCGTCACAGTCGATTCTCCTTTCCAGCAATGGGGCCTTGATATCATTGGTCCTATTAACCCTCCATCCTCACAGAAACACACGTATATTGTGACAGCCACTGATTACTTTACTCGATGGTCTGAAGCTGCTGCACTAAAAACGGTTAACACAAGTCAGGTGATCGCTTTTCTTAGCTCGCATATCATTACCCGTTTTGGCATCCCTGATTGTCTAGTCTTTGATAACTCTTCATACTTTTCCTCTCTTGAGATGAGCGAGTTTTCCTTAGAAAAAGGAATAAAGCTTAAGTATTCTGCTAGTTACTACCCCCAGGGTAATGGCTTAGCAGAATCAACCAACAAGAACTTGATCAAGATTATCAAGAGAACCGTGGCCGAAAATCACAAGAACTGGTACAACGCACTACTTAATGCACTGTGGGCCGATAGGGTAACACCCAAATCTGCTATAGGTAACTCTCCCTTTTTCCTTGTTTATGGCAGAGAAGCCATTCTACCACCTCACATTCTTCTTTTGTCGCTCCAATTGTCGCAAAAAGTTCAAGAAGAAGAATGCCCCCCTTTAGAAAGACGTATTAACGCTCTGATGAAGCTGGAAGAAGCAAGAACTCAAGCCAAGCATAAGATAAACCAACATCAACAATTGATTAAAAGTTGGTTCGATTCTAGTTCTGCTTCTGATAGAAATTTTGAAGTAGGCGATCTCGTTCTGAAGTGGGACAAACCACATGAAGGGAAGGGCGAACACACTAAATTTCAAAATCTGTCGCTTGGGCCATTTCTGATTGCTGAAAAGTTGGGTCCTAGATCATTTCGCTTGCAGAGTCTTGAAGGGAAACTTGACACCTACCTGGTGAATGGCCAAGCCCTGAAAAGATACTTTGCCTGATTTTCACCTTTGTATATTATGTAAATATTTCCTTTTGCTTTCATTTTTTGCTGTTGTTTTCATTTTTATTTTTTTTGGTTTTGATTTGATTGATTAGTTTTGTGTGTTTGTGTGAGTTTTCAAAACATATGCATGCTTGTACACTGAGCCATTCAGACATAGACTAGTGAAAAATCTCTTCGCTGAAATAACTTCTGGAAGATTGTACATACATCAATGATATATATTTCTGAAAATGATATTGGAAAATGTTGTTTGAAAGAAGTTTACTAATTTCAATCTCTGATTGAAGTTCATCGTGATTATCTTTATATTTTTACGCTGTCCCTTTTCTGTAAAGGAATGACTCAAGAGGATGTCTCCCTATCATAGCAAGTTGTTTTAGAAATAAAACATTTATGGAGCTAAATCAAGGACAGTATGAAAAATTCTGATGAGGTCTGAAAAATAATGAGATAATATCAAGATTTTTCAGCGTCACCCCGCTCAGCTATTTACAAAAAGAAAAGAAAAATAAAATATTAATAAGAGCTGTGGGAAGTGTTTGTAAACCCACCAAGATACTGAACAGGTCCGCTGGCAGTGGGGCAATGCAAGCATGGCGCCAAGACAAATTCTTCGGGGTACTGAACAGGCCTGCTGGCAGCGAAGCAATGTCGGGTAAATGAGAATCTGTAAAATTATAAGAAACCTCTTTTAAAGTCCTTTATTCTAATCTAGAGCTTCTTGACAGGATAAAGACATCCGAGTGGGTTAAATGGAAACCCTATCGAGGCTCTGGACGCCTGCTGGCAGCAGTGGCTATGCCAATAGTATTGAACATTCTATCATAAAAATCATGACCTGCTGATCTTTAAGACTGTTATTGGTTCGCATCTTTTGAAACTTCACTGGAAAAGATAGTTGATGATGATGTAGTACAATGTTTTTGTTGTTGTTTTAAGTAGAATTTTTCTTTGTTGTCTTGATCTGAATTCACTTCTTTTGACAGAGATAACTGCTTCGCCCAGCATGTCGCCATTGTTGGAAGCCAACTCAATTTTTTTGATTGCTCTCAAAAAAGCTGCCTACACCCCTCTTCTGATTACGACAAATCATTATCGCATTGTGTTAATAGACATTTGTTTCATTTTTTGCGACAATTACATTTTGATTTCGATTATTTCGATTGAATTTTCACAACTGAAAGTGTGAAAATACCTTTCTCATCGTTTGGACTATAGTCGTCTTTTATTGATCTTTACGAAAGACACTTGACCATCGGTCGATCACATGACTGCAAAAGATGTTTCAAACTCGTGTCCTTACCTTGATTACACATTTGATTTGTTTGATTGCTAAGCCTGTAAGCATGAAGATTTACTGGTCTTATTCTGATTTTATAAAGGTTATGATGGATTTGGTCTTATATGTTTTTATTCTTATTGCTATGGGCTCATGACTCATTTATTGTATGAGAAATTCTTGATTAAATTGTTCTAAGAACTTTGAATATGAAACAAATATATTGGCAAGTTTATAAGGTCAAATAGCAATGGTTTGAGGGCGCGTTGATGAAATATTTTGGGGTTTTAATTTAAAACGATGCTTGGTGTATTGTTTGGAAAGTTGATATTGCATTGGACGAGCAATGGTTTCAAACTATGTATTGATATGTTGATTAACATTGGTTTGAAACATTGAATTCATACGACAGGTCGTGGGACTTCATGATGATTAAACTTAACACTTGGCACTTGATTATCACCTGTCGTGTTGGTTCAGATTCGGATAAGTGGCACATTGGTGTGATGATTCACTGGTTTGTTGGCCGATACATATGGTTTGGGTGATTATGATTATAACAACACTATACTTAGCAATTAATACCACGCAAGGCGGTGGTAATCCCACCACCTTCGCACGCATGGAGTTATTTCCGGTCTCGTCGAGCAATGAAGCTATCAAACCCTCTCATTTTTGCTCTGTGCATAGTTTCGTTTAGCTCGCACCCTACCATGTACAGAAGCCATGGCTCCTGTTGTGAGAGCCGAGCCCAACGGGTGTCAAGCACTGTTGACAGTTGATGTTGTGTATGGCGATTTAGAAGAGTTTGGCTGGCTTCCATTTATTAGGAAGTTCGATGGTTATAACCTCCCTGTGGCTCGACAATTTGCTCTGTCATTTGATGGCTGCCAAGCCAAAGTTGGAGATGTCTAGCTTGAAGTCACTGAATAGTTTCTCAGTCTGGCAACTAGCCTGCCTATCAAGGGACAAAAATGGTCGAAAAGCTACAAGGTTGACAATGTCCCATAGACGTTGTTATCTCGGTCTCGCATAGTCAACTCATGCGACAGAGGTTTGCCTGCGAAGATGTTGAAACCCCGCTGGTATGATCTCCTAATTATTATCAAACAATTCGTAACTTGTGAAGGGAGGTACGGGTTTGTTTTCCTGTTTCACTTGCGGTTATTAATGATTTTTATGGGATTTGAACTGAGTTTGCCTCACTATCTGCACCGAAGCTTGTTTAAGATGGCCAAGCGTTATAAACGCAGCCAGGTTGACACTAGCCTCTTCCATGTAGGGTTGATTAAAATGTGTTTGGTGTATGAGCTGGGGTTACGTCGTGATTCTTGGAACAATTTCCTTAGCCGTAATGAATTTTTTATGTCAAACCCTCCATAGGTCGATAAGCCTATGGTAACCAAGAGCAAGCCTACCCCTATACCCTACAGTGTTTTACTACCCAAACCTAAGCCCGAGTCACCTACGCATTCATCTATGGCTGTGACTAAACAGACCGAAGTTGCTAAGCCTACAACCACAAAGACTAGAGCAAAGGCTGGTGCTAATACTAGAAGCAAGAAAAATGCAAGGTTGATCTCTCGCATGGAGAGAAATAAATCTAAGCCTCCTACCAAAACAGAGCCTATCGTGATCAGCGAGGACTCTGATTCGAGCATTGAGCATTTTCTCGCAGAAGAGGGCTTTTGTGACAAACCTCCTTATGATTTCGTTGAGAACTTGTCGCCTTGTCTATGGGATAACCCTGATTTTCTTGGTATCGAACCACCTCATAAAACCCTTGGGGAACCATCAAAACCCCCTTCTGTTCAGACTGTTGCACCACCTTGCGACCAATGCGGACTGTGGTTAGAAAGATACTACTCGAATGTCCCAAAATTGCAGTCTAAAATTCGTGATTTGGAAAACCAAGTGGCAAAGCTCACTGGTCGGAATGCAAGAGAACAACCCAACGACAAGAAACAACAAACCACGGGTTCAATCCTGTTCAAAAATGTTGAGTCTGCTACAGCAATTGTCAATTCAAAATTGAAATAGCCTCAGCAATTGTAATGGTATAATTTTCACTCTTTATATGGCGTGATCATAAGCTCTACATACATTGTTGACTTGCTCTGTCATGCATAAAGTTTTGATTATCGATTTCTGGATTGGTTGTGATTAGATTTAGTTTGATTGACCATAATTTAATTTGAATATGCTGTTATTTGATATCTTTTCTATTCTTTAAATACAAACGAAATATCTGTTCGATTTGGTTGTATCTTGGACGATATGATGGGCAAATTGGTTAACTATGCTGATTGTATTTTCTTTGTTGGGACCAATTCATATATCGTTTGTTACATAATTGAATTTCGAATGGATAACAATAATAGTTGTTACACTATGAACTGTATGTCGATAGTAGCAAATGTATTATCCGATTGAGATTACAGGGATGGATTGATCGTATCAAATCTTTCGATTTGTGTCTATAATTAAATTTAGTTATATGCCTGGTTGGATTGACTTTGTCAAAACCCTGTC
>ML776688.1:764835-780942 GCA_009831015.1 Picea engelmannii | reverse complement strand
AATTTGTGAATCATAGCTTTGTCTTCTTCATAAATCGAACTGTAATGTATAAGTTTGTTGCATAATAGGTTTCCCCTTTTGCAGGAATTTATAATCAAAAAATTGTTATGATATTCTTTTATGTCTTGTTTGTCCTGTAACATACTTTGAGAAGAAGCGTAGCTGATCATTTCTGAGAAGCTTAAGGACTTAACAGTGTGAGTTTCCCTTCTCCAATCAGCTTAGAAGACATCATACGCAGGGCAGACTTGGAGCGTTTCGAGGTCGATTAGTATTTAGCTTACTGTTTTTCATTAAGTAGTTTAATATAGATATAATTTTAGTTAGATTTATATTAGATCGTTGAATTTCAGTAAATTATATTAGATCATTTAATTTCAGTTAGTTTACCCTTTTATTCATAAATCATAAAATAAAAAACACTGTCTTGGGACAGCAAACAAATTAGTTTCACAGGTTTTATTCAAATCTGTAGACTGTAATTAAATTGATAATTAGATAGTTGATTTGAGTTATTATAAGAATAGTTAGTAGTTTGTAGATAGAATAGTTAGCATGGTTTATATTTTAGTATTTTAGTTTCTTTATTTGTTTTATTAGTTTCTTGTTTCCTTTATTTTAGTTTAATTTCTTTTATTTAGTTAGTTTGTTTGTTTTAGTTTGTTTTATTAGTTTCTAGTTTCCTTAGTTTAGATCACTTAGCTCAGATCAATTTTTATCTGTGGTTTCTCTAGGAGACCTTAGAGTGGCCAACGGAGCCGTTAAACACGTCAGGGTGGTCCATTCCAAACGGCTTGGGTTATTTAGACAACCCCGGACCGGTTCCACTCTCCTAGTTGACGGATGGACTGTTTTGCCGTCAACAACGCATAAACCCATGGTTGATTGATTCATACATGCAGGAAAGACAAGTGGTTCTTAAGCGCACATATGTTGGCCACCCTTGTAACCCCTGTCGGTACCCCTTCAAGTGGTAGCGAATCAAACAACACCTATGTACGGATTGGCCTAGATTTCCTGAAGCCCTCTTTAGATAAACCTATCGGCCACCAGATTGTTATAGTGTCAATGAGAAAAACACTTGGGAAGATACTCTCTAGTACCTGGGTAGTCGGGTAGTACGGCTAAGGGTACAACCTATCCTCCTTAGTTAGTGCCATGAGATATTGGTCCAAGTACTATTGTTGGACCCCACACGTATATTAGAGAGCTATAACACATGGAAAACGCTTGTCTGTAGAACCCTTGAATACCTAACCCTTGGGGAACATAAACATAAACATAAACAAATTAAACCGGCAAGATCTATTATCACGCATCTTTGTTCGGGTTTCCAAGTAAATACACATTTCTTTCTGGTTAAGAATTTGGGGATTTCAGCACTGCAACATTCTTCAGACCAAAGTATAACCCCGCAGTTGTAAAAAAAAAAAGAAAAATGTCTGGAAAAATTTTCACCATTATTTGAGACCTATTCCATTAGATTCATCTCTTCTCCCTTATCACATTCATCCATATCATTTTTCTGCAAAACTTTCTGACCCCGCCCGCTCCCTTTTTAGTTCACCCATCCTCATGGCCCATACTCGTAGCCAATAACTAGAGTCTCGCTTCAACACCTTGCAATCTGGTTTCCTCGAGACCCAATAAAAAGTGCAACAACTCAATGCTACTATTGCCTCCTGTGATGCATCCATCAATACCACCATAAATGCATCTGTAAATGTAGTCATGCAGTCCACAATGGTAGAAGTCAAACACGAACTAACCACCCAGCTTGAATCTGTCTTTGCATCACTCTACAACAAAATCAAGATCCCTATCGATGACTCTTTTACTGATGCACATACAAAGACTAAAGGTGAAAATTCTTCCCATTCCTTTCAACCCCATCATTTTCAATGGGACATATGCCTTCCATGGGTGGATGTAACCAAATTTGATGGCTTGGACCCCACTGTTTGGGTCACCCAAATGGAACATTATATCTCTCTCTACAACATTATAGATGACTTGGCCAAACTCCGGTATGGTGTTCTCCATCTAGATCAAGAATGTTGACAATGGTGGCAATGGAGAAAAAATTCTCGTCAACGGTATATTGCTTGGACCCAATTTGTGACTGAGATTTATGAATTATTTGACACTAACACCAACCATTTGCGTCGTTTGACAAAATTGAAGAAATCAAGCACAGTAGAAGAATTCATAGCTGCATTTGAGCGACTGGATTTTCGAACAGAGGGCATGACTGATTCTTTCTTTCGAGAGTGCTTTATCAGTGGCCTCAAGGAGGATATTTGGGCCCATGTCCTCATGGCTCGACCTATGACTTGGGTGGAGGCTACTTAAAAAGAGAAAGAAGCAAAAAAAATTGTTTCCTCTCAAAACCGTAAGCCTTGCTTTATCCCTCGCCCTAAACCAGTAAACCCCACTACCCCCTCTGCCCCATTAAAGATCGAAAAATTGACCAGGGATGAAATGGTTGAATGCCAACTCAAAGGCCTCTATTATAATTGTGATGAAAAATATTTCCCAGACCAGAAATGTAAGGAACAAAAGATTTTTATGGCCATCTCTAAGGATATTCCAGAAGAGGATGTTGACACTCCCCTTGTGCCTGAGTCACCAAAAATAACTAACATAAACCCTCCCTCCGACCCTCCCAAAGTGTAACCGATCATTTCCCTCAATGTTCTCACCAACTTCTCTACCCCCCAAACCCTCAAGTTAATCGGTTACATCAAGCACCAAAAGGTCATCATTCTGGTTGATAGTGGCAACACCCACAATTTTATTCATCACTGCATTGCCCAAGAAACCCATTGCTACATCCATGTTGTCAAAAATTTCCAAATCATGATTGCCAATGGTGATTCTATGAAATGTGGTGGGCGTTGTGAAAATGCGTGTCTCCAAATCAATGACTACCACCTAAAATCCCATATGTTTGCTATTGAAATGGGCGGTTGTGACATTGTGTTGGGTGCAGATTGGCTAAGGACTTTGGGTCCCATTCTCATGGATTTTCAGAACTTAACCATGCAATTCGACCAAGGATTCCACCAATATAAATTCCAAGGCATCACTGCTAGTTCACCTGAGGTCATCAGTTCTCATCACATGGAAAAACTGCTCAAAAAAGGTCGTTCTGGTGTCATTGCCCAACTCCATGCCATACAAGCCACAGAGACACCCCCAGTGCCCCAAGACCTCCAAGTCCTCCTTTCTTGACATCAAATAGTATTTTCCACTCCCAAAGGACTCCGTCCTTCCTATGGTGTTCATGATCATTCCATTCCCCTTGTCCCAAGAATCCTTCCCCCCAATATACGTCCATATCGCCACCCCTTTTCACAAAAAAATGAAATTGAAAAAATGGTCTAGGAACTCCTTATTACTGGTGTCATCCGTCCTAGTACGAGCCCTTTCTCCTCTTTGGTCATCATGGTACTGAAGAAATAAGGTTCTTGGAGAATGTGTCCCGAATTCCGTGCTCTCAACAAATTGACCATCAAAGATTAAATTCCCATTCCTATCATTGATGACCTCTTGGATGAATTGAGTGGTGCCCAATTCTTTACCAAACTTGATATTCGATCGGGCTATTACCAAATACGTATGAAAGAGGCTGACATTCCCAAGACCTCCTTTCGCACTCATGAGGGCCACTATGAGTTTTTGGTCATGCCCTTTGGTTTGTTTAACTCCCCCTCCACCTTCTGCAGCCTCATGAACCATGTCTTCCACCCTTTTCTCCGTCATTTTGTCTTAGTTTTCTTTGATGATATCCTCATCTATAGAAAACCCTAGACAGACCATCTTACTCATGTGGATCAAGTTCTCTGCCTACTCTCTCAGCACCAACTTTTCCTAAAACATTCCAAATGTGCTTTTGGTGCCTCAAAAGTAGAATACTTGGTTCATCTAGTGGGAAAGGATGGCATCAGGGTGGACCCAAAAAAGATTGAAGCTATGCAAGACTGGTTGCACCCAAAGACTCTCAAAATATTGCGTGGATTTTTGGGCCTCACAGGGTAGTATCACAAGTTCGTTAAGAACTACGAAAATATTGCAGCACCTCTCACGGCTCTCCTAAAAAAGAACTCTTTCACTTGGAATCCAACAACTACTCAAGGTTTTATAACCTTGAAGACGACCATGTGAACTACTCTAGTTCTGGCCCTTCCCAACTTCACAAATACCTTTGTGTTGGAATGTGACGCCTCAGGGAAAGGAATCGACATTGTCCTTATGCAAGAGGATCGACCTTTGACCTTCACTAGCAAGAAATTGTCTGAAAGGAATCTGGGCAAACCCATTTATGAAAAAGAAATGTTGGCAATTCTGCATGTTGTTGAGTTGTGGCATCCTTATCTCTTGGGGCAACGCTTCCAAATTAAGACCGACCATCAAAGCCTCAAGTACTTTTTGGAACAACGCATTTCCTCCCAGGAACAACAAAAATGGGTGACTAATCTCTTTGGATATGATTATGAGATCATTTACAAGAAGGGAAAAGACAATGTCGTGGTAGATGCATTGTCCCGAAAATATGAAGACGAAGGATCGCTTTTTTTCTCTTTCCTTCATTGTACCCGATTGTCTCCAAGTTGTGCGTTAGGAATGGCTTCAAGATCCCAAAAGTTCACATCTGATCCAGCAACTGCAGAACAAGGCTCTGGCTCCCCTAGCATACTTCTGGCTCTAGGATGAGCTTTGATACAAAGGCTGCTTGTATTTAAGTAAACAATCCAAGCTCAAATCCACAGTGCTTTCAGAGCTTCATGCTACACTCACAGCAGGGCACTGAGGGTTCACCAAAACATATGATCGAGTCAAACGTTTATGAGCTGCACTCTATTGTTTATGATCGAGACCCAACTTTCATAAGAAATTTTTGGCAAGAACTGTTTAAGCTACAAGGCACACAATTGCATCTTAGCTCAGCTTATCATCCCCAGACATATGGTCAAACGGAAGTTGTCAACAAGTGTTTGGAAACATATCTGAGGTGCTTTGCCTCTGAAAAACAACACCAATGGGCTCAATGGTTACCCCTCACCGAATGGTGGTACAACACTACATACCATACAACCACTCACATGACTCCTTTTGAAGCGGTATATGGACAGAAGCCACCTTCAGTTCTCTCATACTTACCAGGTACCTCGAAGGTCTAGGCGGTTGACCAAACACTTACAATTCAAGAGGATATCCTTCATACCCTTAAAGAGAACTTGGTCATGGCACAGAATAGAATGAAGCAGCAAATAGATCAAGGTCGCTCTAAACGTCGATTTGCAGAAGGGGATCATGTGTTTTTGAGACTACAACCATATAAGCAAACTTCCCTCAAGGCTGAGCATTGTCAGAAGCTAGCACCCAAATTTTATGGCCCTTACATAGTTCTCAAGTGTGTGGGACAAGTCACATATCAGTTAGCTCTTCCCAGTCAATCGAAGCTACATCCTACTTTTCATGTTTCATTCTTGAAGAAGGTGATTGGAACTAGGTGCCAAATTCAAACCAATCTTCCAGAGTTAGCTGAAGAAGGATCCATTTGGCTATAGCCAGAAGCAATTTTGGACCAGCGTGAGCATCACCTGTGTCATAGAACCATCAAGGAAGTGCTAGTATAGTGGAAAGATATGACTCCAACAGATGCCACTTGCGAACCAACTACCATTCTGCAGCAGTTTCCACATCTCAAGCCTTGAGGACAAGGTTGTTTTTAAGGGGGCGGACATGTTAAGGTCCTAAACCGCACATAGGTAGATCAATGTATTCATATGTAATAAAGGTCAATATTAATAAGGCCTTTCAATAAAATAGAATAAGGCGGATGTAAGAAGAGCTAATAGAAGCTTCCGCTTCTAGAAGGATCTTCCTCTAGATGCTTCTCTTAACAGATATATTTAGCATAAATAACGGTCAAGGGTATGAAAACCCTAGCTTGGAGATTATTGTAACAGAGCACTTCTCGATTGGAGGTTTCCCCCTCGAAGAGGCCTGTGAGCATTTCTTTCTGAATCAAAGTGCTATTTCTATTTCTATTCTTATATCATTTCTGTGTTATTGTGAAGATTATGCTGGATATTTTACTGTTATTCTGCTATTTCTAGCATTTTATTTTTGTTCTGCATATTTTATATATCTGGTATCTTGCATAATATAAAGTAAGAGAGACCTCGTTGGTTTGGAAAGGACATATTCCAAGACTAAAGTTACTTTGAAAGTTACCTCTGGGATTTTCTTCCTCGACCAAAGCAATATACAGAGTGATAACATAAGGTATGCACGTTTTGAACAAAACAATTGTCGCACTAACTAAGGAATTTCATATTCATCATCAAAATATTACACCATATCACCCTCGGGCTAATGGCACAGTGGAAGAATTTAATAATATTTTAGAGAATGATTTGACAAAAATATACAATGTTGGAAGAGATGATTGGGACTTATACATCCCCGTTGTACTATGGGAATACATAACTACAAGTAAGAAGTTGATAGGGCAGTCACCCTTTCGGTTGGTCTATGTATAGTAAGCAATGATGAAAATGGAGTTCATTTTACATAGTTTGTGCATTGTGGCCATTACTGAGATCTCAAATATGGGTGAAATAGAGGATTGATTGGGGTAGTTAGTTCATCTTGAGGAGGACCGTTTTCTTGTAGGATTCCATTAGCAGGTGAAAAAATCCAAAGAGAAGGCCTGGCCTGATTGACAGATTAAAACCAAGAAATTTCAAGTCAACGATTTGGTACTACTCTATTACAACAAGTATCTACTACACCCAGGGAATTTTCGCATGCACTGGTTAGGTCTGTATGTGATACAATAGATAACTGAGACATGTGTTGTGTGGTTGGGAACCTTGGATGGAAAATTCCTAGATGGAGTGGTGAATGTAAGTTGACTAAAAATCTATAGAGACATTCGATCATTTGTGCAGTAATCTGGGCTACGCCAAAACCCCTGTATTATAGTAAGTGTACCATAGTAAAAAAAACACAAGAAAAACCCAATAAAAAGTAGAAAAAGTAAATAAAAGCAATAAAAAGGTAGTAATAGGAGAAAGAAAAAGAGTGTGGGACATTCTAAGGTATCATAACTTGTGTGGATGAACTAATCATCTCACATGAAGAGAATAGTGCACCAAGTTCAAAGAGAAGATACAAACAGGCCCGACTGCAACAAGAAAAGAAATATTGCACAGATTGGCATGAAAAAACCATTAAACGAAGCCAAGTAGACATGAAAAAGATAGTTGGATAACCAACGTGATGGGTCATAAAAGCACCATATAAGAATTCATTCAAGAAATTTTCTATAAATCATGACCAATCAGCGATACGAGGGAGGAATCCCCTGAAGGATTTTGTAATTAATATGCAATGATGGAACAACTCATCAACTCTGGTGGTGGATGGGATGAGTTATTTAAATAGGATGGGACAGGTATGATTGGAATTAAAGAACAAAAGAATAAGAACATTGTTAAGTGGAACTCATTCTTGCATACCCCTATGAGTAAATCATAGCAACCCAAAGAGAATAGAGTCGAGCTACAACTAGCAAAGAATGCACACGGTGACAATTCATGAAGTAGTCAATCTAGACGAATGGGGAAATATCCACTAGAAATACCATCCCCCCCCCAGGGGGATGAGTTTATGGACTAGGAAATTATCGATGAACAAACAGTTCTGGAGCTTGCTAGGAACCAACACTCATGTGTTGAGCACATACCAGATGCAGGGACTTGCATCATTTCCAATGTAAAGTTGCACGAACATTGGACTAGAGTTAGTATCATGTTCGGGGGTTATGAACACTTCATGACAATAAAAGAGAATTAAATGGATCATGATCCCACTACAATATAGGTTTCCTAGAAATCGGCCTTGTATATGACACCTAAAATAAACTTGAATAATTTTCCAAAGGTCGCAAGAGAGAAGGAGGAAGGTGTAGTCCTCAAGCAACCTGATTCCAGTATTGCTAGAGAAGATGATTATAGGAAGAGGAGACTTAAAAAATATTTTTCCTCCGAGAAACATTGTTTCCTCCCTAGGCAACATGACTCCTGATGTCATCGTCCGGACTTAGGCTGCCATCGTGTGGGAAGAGGCCTTCAAGAGGGAAAATGATGACACTCTAAGGAATATTGTGAAGAAGCATAAGCACCCAAAGGAATAAGCCCAGATAGAAGTTAGAGGCATGACACAGACAACCCAAGAAGCATTCCAAAAAGGTAATTGGAGTAGTTCCATAGGTGTAAGTGACTAAGGCTCTTGCGCAACAGTTCATTGTAGAGTGGAAGAACAGGAAACAGGTCTGAGTGGCTTGGGAAGAGCCACATGTGAGTGTTGGGGGCTTGTTGGACAGGAAGTTTTGGATGTAATTTTGAAGAAAAACCTAAGTATGAAGAAAGTGAACATAAGGAAGAAATCATGCAAAAGTAATAAAGTGCATAGAGTGATGGAAAATGCGCATGAGGGAGATAGCGCATATACAGAAGGATAAAGCAATCTATCAAGAGAAGGAAGCACAAAGGATGATAGTGCGACTTTCCAAAAATAGAAGAACAACAGAAAAGTTGTATAAAGAGAGAGAAGTAGAAGGAAAAAAACCAGTTAACTAAAGTTGGCCATGTAATGCATTGTAATGGGTTATTTTTGGATAGATAAGAATGGGACTTTAAGCCCTAGATTTTGGGTATAAATATGTAATGGATGGGGTGAAAATAGTGGGCTAGCAAGAGATAGAGAGTAAGAGATATAGTGGGCTAGAGAAAGTTTGCATAATCTGTAGAGGTTGAAATCATGATATGTAATAAGTTGATATGATGAATAAAGACATAATTTGAGAGATAATCTTGCATCTTGTGTTATTTACTTATTTATGTGCATTTATGAATGATGGTGTTATATTTTGCAAACTAGATTTAGGGTATGGATTGATTAGGCTGCAAGATTATGAATGGTTGTAATAATCAGAAGCATAATTAAGCTAGAATAAGGAAAAATGATTATTGCATGCACCTCCTTTTCCCTTATTGCTGCAAAAACTTGTTTCTTGCATCCCCAATAGATACCTTGGGTGATACTTCATCTGTGTAAGCAGGTGATGCTGAAAGGGACGATGTCTTGAGGATTTGTTGGTCATAGCTGAATCGAACCTTGGGTCTTACAACTCGTGCATAAGCCAATTTAAGACAAAATATAGAATTGACTTCGATTACGCCACCCTTGTATGATAGGTTGTCGGTGTATGATATTCCACCAATCTACTACCATTCATAAAGGTGAGTTGACAAGGTAAGCACTTTGAATAGTTTTCTAAAGATTTGTTTAGAGCTAATGAAGGATGATTCTACTTTAAGTATGCTACATGAAATGATTGATTATTTCACCCAAAAGAAAGAGATACCTATCACGCACTGAGTATTTAACCAGGTTCACCACAATAAGAGAATGAACAGGGAGTTTTGACTCAATGCATAGATAGGAAATTACGACATGGATGATATTATTTTGGATCTAGGATATGATGTGAATTTCATCCCAAAGCAAACCTAGGAAATGATGGGTAAGAAGAAATTGATTTGGTCACCCATAAGATTGTTCCAATTGGAAGGTTAACAGGGGTAAGTCTTATTATTGATGGAGTGCACAACTTGTCCGATTTTGAAGTGATCAAGATAAGATATGGAAGAACCCCTTACCCAAAACTACTTGGACTTGATTGGGCCTTTGACAACCAGACTATCACTGACCTAAAGAAGGGACAAATGATATTTGAAGTAGAATATTTGAAGGTTATTGCACCATTGGATCCTATTGAAGGAAGAAGATAGGTAGAACCAGTGAAGGGAAAAGTGTTCGACAATATGTATAACATGACCGCGTGGATGGACAATTATGTGAATCCTACATTCAATGTTCTACTTAATTGGAGAAATATTAGTTCATGCACATCAAATTCAGGGGAATATTTAGTGTATTGGTTGTAGAGATTGCATGAAGTGTCAACAAGGAAATGTGCTCGGATTACCCACTTGTTACAATTGATTCAAATTGAGGTATGCGATCCTCCAAGGTAAGACGAAATAACTGATGTGTCTTATTGTTGGCTTTCGGAAGTCACTCCTGGATTGCTAGCAGGAGCAGAGCCCGAAGCCCATCAGTTTAATGTCACGATTTGTTTAAAGGGTGATCAAATGGAGGAAAACTCAAAACGGCACAATCTCAACTCGAAAACTAGACCGGGCATGCATGAACGAGTGAGGTCTTGATAAACTCCAAACAATGAGTCGTAGTAAAGGGTGAGTAGGTGGAAGACTTACACAAGAAGGGAGCAATGATCTATTACAGACATCAGGTATGCAACAGACTAAGGAAGAAATGCATTCGAACACAAAATCCTTTTATATTCAAACACAAACACCAGAGAATACAAAGATGTCACAACAAATCCTTTATCGCAACAAGATTGTCAAGTCCACATGAATCCTTCAACTGTGAACCCTCCAACAAGGATGAAACAAAGATGGAAAAGAGAAACTGTTTGTTATAAACCAAGAAATCTCAAACACAGAGGCATAATCAAGGACCAGAGTATTTTCTGAAACTTTACAGTCGGAAGCTTAGCTCTACCATCGATAGATACAAAAATGGCAAAAATGCCTACATATACTCAAAACCACAACAACAACAAGATCGAGACAATGCATTGAAGGCTTTGTGTCTGCATGGCTTCTGACACTCTGCAGCCGCAATCTTTGAATAATCGTGCAACTTGTGGCAGACCCGATAGATTTTCTGACAGTTACATCAGCGAATCGACGTACTTTTAATTCATTGCAGGACGTCCCCATTATGGCGGAGACGATGTCTAACCACCCCCAACCACTTCAATAACTGCTTCTTGGGATTGATAACGCCCAGCCAACTCAGCATCTCAGGATAGGGAAGACTTCTCGTGCTGCCACCTGGAACAACTGAATAGCCTGGAGGACGGACATGAGGGCCAATGCGGAGGACACGGGGCATGGTAGGAGTGATGACATCGAGGAGCGCGTGGAAGGAGTGGCGAGAAGTGAGAGTTATGACAGAGAGGGGTGACAGAGGATGATCCAGGGCGGAAGGCATCCAAGTAGATGGGGAGAAGATGGGAGAAACGAGCTCGCCTTCGGGTGAGAAACTGCTGTGGAAATGAACAGGACACATGGCGGGAAATGAACAGATGATGGGAAGAAAGGATAACCACACGGACCAAAGAGGAGAGGTGAGTGGACGACACATGGCAGTAGGGGAAAGGCGGAAGGAAGAATGAAATGACAGGAGGAGGGCCCACACTGGTTAATCATATGGCAGTTAAAGAGAGCGGGGCTGCACAAGCGCCGTTGATCTGGTCGTCTCGATCGTGGTCGTCGGAGAGCTGCACATGGGATTTCGAACCCCCCCCCCTCCGCTTAAAGGTAGAAAGGCGGGGGGGGGTCTGAAATGTTCTTCATAGCTGTTGATCTGGGCGCACTCATCTGGACCGTCGAAGAGGTGCGCCCCCGATGTCGGACACCCCCCCCTGCTTAAAGATCGGAAGGCAAGGGGGGTCTGAAATTTGCTGTGCGCCGTCGATCTGAGCGCACAAATCTGGACCGCCCAGTCTTGCTTGCTGCTTACCATGGGCGCGTCATCACCCGAAACTTTGGACAAGTGGGTTTTAACCCATTCTTTTGATATCTAAAACCCTTAGCAAGAAATATCGCTAACACTTATTTTATAAGATAATTTGAATTGAAAATATAATATCATCAAATATTATTAGCATTAGATGTCACACTGAAAGAGACCCCAGAAAGATGGTGGCTCGTGCATAAGGATTGAATAAGAGATTTGAAATAGTGTAGAAGACTATTGAAGGTTAGGTTTGGGATAGAGAATGAAGATATTTTGCAGAAGTATACAGGATTGAGTTGTTCGATGGAGAATGTTACACAATGTATTGCAACATGAAGTAAAGTATCTAGAAAAGAATAGACACACTTGTTTTTATACACCTTGGACACAATCCCAAAGAATTGGTACTTTGAACTAGAAGTGCACAGAGAAACTACAGACTGGGAAGAATTGACTCCTAATTTCAAGGTAACCTTTAGTTTTGAAGATGATTCTCCTTTAGTTGAATCATCTTTGTAGGTAATCAAGAATAATGGTTTTTCATCATAAGACTTGATAGAACTAGTACTTGTATGTAGCATGCATATATATTTTGCAATAGTTGAAGAGGTTTTTGAGTTGTTATATTATTGTGGAATAAGACCAAGAGGAGGACGAAGATCCAAGAAATGTGAAAATACCATAAATAAAAGGAGAGCATGTAGTATAAGGACCACAACTTGAATGATTTGTATATGCAAAACCAATGAGAACACATAGAGTAAACATTGGTACAGAAGATAATCCCAAATTTGCGAACATATGAGACTATTGGAATGGTGAGACTGTTGAGAAGATAACAAACTTACTACGCGAGTATTAGGACCTATTTTTGACTACTTTTTTAGACATGAAAGGGATTTTTGAAGATTTAGGAGAGACGAAGATCCACTTGAAACAAAATGTTAATCCAATGAAGAAAAATCCATATAAACTAAACCTGGTGTATAAGAAAATGGTAAAGTAAGAGATAGAAATGATGTTAGAAGATGGAATCATTGAACCTATTGCAGAATCAAAGTTGATTAGTCCAATGGTAGTTCAGGATAAGAAGACAAGAGGGATCATAATTTGTGTAGATATAAGGAAATTAAATGACACTTTCTTACATGATCCCTTTCCTACACCATTTATAGATGAAGTGTTGGATAATGTAGAGGGATAGGAATCATATTCATTCATAGATGGATTTTCACAGTACCATCAGATCAAGATTGTGTAGGAAGATAGATATAAGACCACATTTGCGATAGAATGGGGATGTTCCCAGTACCTAGTAATTCCTTTTGGATTGAATAATGCACCAACAATATTCTCTAGAGTGGTTGTAGAAGCATTTAAATAATTCTTCCATAAGTTATTAGAAGTATACTTAGATAATTGGATGGTGTTTATCTTGTCGAAATATCATATTGGGATTTTGTGTCTGATGTTGAATAGGAAGTTTCGTATATCTTTGAATATGAAGTTTATTATATCTTTGAATATGAAGAAGTGAATTTTTTGTGCCTTGTTTGGTATCTTACTGGGCCATGTAGTGTGTAACTAAGGACTATTGGTAGATCTGTGAAGATTGTTGTGATTGTTGAATTACCATCACCTACTTTAGTGAGAAATTTATGAGTGACGTTGGGACATACAGGGTACTACAAGAATTTCATTAAAGGATATGCATAGACTACAAACCTGGCGGAAAAATTTCTCAAGAAGGGGAATAAGTTTCAATGGAATGAAGAATACCAAGAAGTTTTAGATTTTTTGAAGCACAAATTGGTCATTGTGTCGATTTTGATATTTCCAAATTAGAAGAAGGAGTTTCATGTTCACGTAGTGGTGTCATTTATAGCTTTAGGTGTAGTATTAGTTGAGCCAGGAGAAGGAGATTTAGATCATCCCATTGCATTTGCAAGCAGGAAGTTGTCAACTATAGAACATAACTATACGACTATAGAACGTGAAGTGTTAACTATGGTGTATGCATTGCATAAGTTTAAACATTACTTGTTTTGTTCACACTTTAAGATGTACACATGTCATAGATGCTAAGATGTTTGGTAAATAAGATAGTGTTGGGGAGGAGAATATGCATATGACTATTATTTTTTCAGGAATATGACTTTGAGGTAATTGCGAAACTCGGGAAATTTAATTCAAGACTTGATCACTTATCATGCATACTATCAAGAGAAGATGCGGGAAACTTGGATGATAGTTTACCAGACATGCACTTATTTATAGTACAAATGGTTGTGTTGGGCCCCAACAACTCCCCCTAATTTTTTTACAAAATTTAAAGGGCCCCCCGTTAGAATCTTGATAATTATAATGAGTTATAGAATCAACCTTTTCAAATAGTTCCATACCTTGGCTTGCTTTGAGACAAACTTAAGACATTCATTATAGTATGATATATTCATTACAAGAGTATATGCCAAAAGTTATAAACGAGCATAAAAATCTCAATTTAAATAAAACGTTAATTTTTATCAAATGTTTACTTTCGTTTGAATTATGATTATGTGTTCTTTCTTTTTCTCGTTAGCAAGTTTGACTATTTTGAATAATAGGTTCAATACTTCATCAAATAATATCTTGGTTGGTTTCTAATTTTCATGAAATCATTTGGTGAGATTAATTAATTAAATTCTTTTTTCATTTTGCATCTCATTTCAAAATAATAATAATAAAAGAATTATCTATCATTTGTTTGATTTTGTAAAAAACTAAAATTAATATTTTTTCTTCATTAACTTGAAGCTTCTAGATCATGTTTTAAAGAAAATTATAAACAATGTTTGTTTATAAGTTATAGTTAGTTTAAATTCATTTTTCATTTTTCTAGATTTTGTTTTATTCACAATTTTTAGGTTATTAATTTAGGTTTCTTTTTGTTTCACAGGTTTCTATTATCAAATATTTGATAAGGATCTGATCATGGCTTGATTTTATTATCCAAATACGTTCAATATGATTGATCCAAAAATAATTTTGGATTGCTACAAATAATTTTATGAGCAACAACAGATAAAATTTGGAAACGTGTCAAGATCAAATAGGCAATTTTGCAGAACTGATTGCAACCAAACCATGAAGAACTTGAAGAAACGGTTGAAAAACCAGAACCCAAATGAACCCATTTACCTTCCACGTAGATATTTTCCCAAAAAAATGCACTATTTGAGAGATATTGATGTATTTTTATGAGGCAAATTCCAGGTGTTGAAAATTAATAGTGACGCCCAGACTGTTCATTCATTGTATAAATATATGAGAAAGTTCAGAGCCTGAGGATGGAAGAATTGGAGAGGAGGATTTTTATCCTTTCTCTTTCGTATATTATATCTTTTTGTAAACTTTTTATTTCTTTTCAAATGGAGAAATGGATGGTTGGAATCTTTGGGAGAACGGACGAGTATTTTCAAAGAACAATATGGAACTCCAGGTTTCTTAATGGCTTTTGTCCTGTGAGTAAAATGGTTTTATTTTCATTATAATATATTCATATTCTTTGAATAATTGATTATGCATTGATTTAAATAGATTTAGTCTTTTTTATCAATACATGGTTAATTATTATCATGTATGTATTAATTTTTCCAATCTTTAAAGTCTATTATCCAAAAAAATTCTTCCAGGACTACAAAATGGACAAGTGATTCCAAAAACTTAATAGAACAACATATATGCATTTTGGATTTAGCCTTTTGTTTATAATGTTGTTATTTATGTTTTTTTAATCATGTTACATGTGCAGGTCTGATATCTTTAGATTAAATGATCTGTGATGTGTAGGAGGTTTATATTATAAATACCATCTATCATTTGTTTCAATCAAAATATAAATGTTGTGATTATATCTTTGATTTAAATAATGGGATTTATCTTTGAGTTTTAAATTGAATGATAAAATGAATAGATTGCTTCCATATTTATCTTGTTGTCATCATGTATAGTTATAAGATCACAAGTTGATGTTTTTGTTTCCTTTTCTGTCATTAAAACCTAAGCTGCCAATACATGTTCTGAATTTATTTAGAACAGTCATAAGGTTCATTGCAGATTTCTCTCTTGGACATGGTAGTTGGATGCTAACCACTCATGCAGATGCTTGGAAACACCTCACTAATTCACTTACAAGATAGCTTCTTTGCATTTTTCTGTTATTTACATATCATTGAAACTAGAATGTATGGTTCAGCTTTGAATATCCACATGTTCATGTTTCATTAACTTTTTTTGCAAGATTCTTTAAATTTATAAAAGAAAAACAATAAATATTTTTATGTGCTTTATTTATCTGCTTCCTATAAGCAATCACTTTTCACATTGATTTTCATAAGTTTCGATTAAAACTTGTAGCTTATACATCATGTAAAT
>ML776688.1:707877-732613 GCA_009831015.1 Picea engelmannii | reverse complement strand
TAATTTAATTCCCTCGTTACTTTATCCCCTTTACTTTAATAAGACTTTAATTAACACCTAGGAGGGTTTTTAGCTTACGCCCTAGGTTTATTTTTGTAGAATCTTTTCTTAGGGCTTGTCAAATTTATCTGAGAGATGTTTTTAATTTAGGTTTTGATTTGAACAGGGTGAAAATTTAATTAGGGGAGTCGTTTTTAAGAATTTATTGGGCATTAAGGTCTTAGGTTCATTTAAGTTGTCTCTTCATCTTCATCCATGCGACGTGCCCTTCAGGACGCACTACGTGATCCAAGGGTGCCACTTGCCTCATTTGCTTCCGTTGCGCGACGTGCCCTTCAGGATGCACCACGTGCTCCAAGGGTGCCACTCATTGACTTGCATTTCTTTACGCAACGTGCCCTTCAGGATGCACCACGTGCTCCAAGGGTGCCACTCGCTGACTTGCATCTCTTTGTGCGACGTGCCCTTCAAGATGCACCACGTGCTCCAAGGGTGCCACTCGCTGACTTGACAGATTGGTAGACTCTATAACCCCTGGAGTCAACACTCCGCCAGGTGAACTTTTGGGAGACTAAGGGCTCTAAGGAATAATTCCCCCGCCTTATTGCGCGCCCCTTAGAATCATCGTGAGCGACTGTCGCAGTCTACACTCACGGCATCATGGATCCTCTCGAACTAGGTAATCGTTAACCTACAGTTCGAGCCACGGCGGGAGTGCTAATTGGCTGTGGCAGGGCTGCTATCACACCTCTCCCTCAATCTCTCTGGAACTCGTGTGTGGCCCCTTTACTCCATATGTGAGTCTGGTCGGCAAGCTATCGTCAGCCTGCATCATCAACCATCATGTCAGATCATGTCAACAACATATCATAAGATCAATAGCATATCATCAAAACGAAACAATATCATCATAAATGAAACAACTCAAATAGCCCACTCCCTGACTCAATCTGGAGTCCAAGGGAGTTTCACCGATGCCTCTGCATCCTCAAGGTCCAAAACCATGCACACTCAATGAAACTGGGTCAGCAGCACCTGTCTACATCAAGGTAGTAAAACATCATGTCATATAAATTAACGCATCATAATGAAGGAAAAATTGTTATCATCATAAAAATCCAGATCACTTGCAGGCAAGTGTCCTCAAAGAATAAGTTTGGTAAGTGCGCCAGAGCGGGATGTTACAAAATTTATAGAAAGAGCCGAAGTATGAACTCATAGAGCTAGAAATTCCACTAGGTGTGATTGTTAAGGAATATATGCTTGGTGCAGTAGGAAGCCTAAGGTATGCATATCATGACTTGACATATATGAAGAAGTTTCTAGAATTGGCTCCAGACAAGTACATAATTGCAAGACTCACCCTGTATTCACAAGAAATCATAATAGATCCAAAGGAATGGGCGACAGGGTTGGAGAAAACAAGTATTTTGAACCTTTTTGATATTATGCTAAGTTATTAGATAAATATATGTGTTAAGTTATTACTTAGTTGTGTACATGGAGGATTTCTATGGTTAGATAGACTAGTTTCCATAGATACATAATTTATTGCATAGATAACTAGGTTTCCATAAAAAGGGGAAGGCCCATCATCAATATTCACATAAAATACAAAGAAGAAATCATTAGAAGAAAGAATGAAGGAAAAGTATGGAACATTAAGAGGTGCATGTGGTCTGGATGTTTCAAGCATCAACAATAATGTAGTCTAGTTCATGACACAGGTGATGGCTTGCAATTTGTTAAGGAAATTTCACAAGGATCAAGTACCAGCAGGTGTGATAGTTCAACTAAGAAGTGTGTTGCATGAGTTAAAATGAGTTGGGAAACATTCATGTTGAACCAGTTATTGATATATTTCAAGGAATATCAAGACAAAGGTATCAAATTTCATTATGACTGGATTTTAATACTGATAGCATTAGTGGCTTGGAGGGAGCCAAAGGACACTCAATTTTTGGGAGCTACGAAGAAGCCATGTTTAGTAGTTATATATGTAAAATTGTGGCATAATGCACACAAGGAGAGGAAGCTAGATAACAACATTATGTTCTATGTATACAAGGAAGTAATTCAAATGAGTATCTAGAATACACTGTGCATACTACCGCAAGTAGTAGAAGCATACAAGGGATTGGTTTCTTGAGAGCCGAAAGACATCATATGTACATTCAGGCTAAGAAGGACCAAGAGAAGTAGTTTCTATTGTGAAGACACAAGTTGACATAGTTTGATGTGGGATAGATCATAAAATATTGGGAGGACGAATAAAAAATCTTGGTACCAGAGGCAGAGCAGTCAAAACCACAACTGTCATAGAATGAGCCAAAGAAATAAGATGACAAATAAGAAGAATAAGAGGAAGGGGAAGGATAGGTTGTAGGAGGAACACAAAAAATAGCATCGCACCTGGAAGAGAAGTGTATGGAACAAGATATATAAAAATCAATACCACAATGAAAGAATAGGAAAGAAATCAAGCAAGTGGCCGCCCAGGCCCTATCAGAGGATGACCTAGAAAGAAGTTTCAGTGAAATAGGTTATTGAGGAGGATTTTGAGAAAGTGGTACAGAAGAAAGAAGAAAGGCACTCGGGCGTGCAAGCATAGATTATCACACTGTGATAGATTTTGGAGACAACCAAGATTGTGCAAGTCAGAACAAGAGAATAGGAGCAGATGAAGAGCACAACAGAGGTGCAAGATATGAAACCCTACCCATATGCTACATCCAGAGAGCGATATGTGATGAATATAGCATCATGATATTTAGAGTTCCCTATGATATAATTACAAGAGAATGCAAAGGAATTTAGTCATGTTGACTTGGTTCTATCTCAGTTGTCAATATAATTTTTACATGGTTTGCAGATGAGTGTGATGCAGGAACTACAATTGCATGCAATGTCAACGTCAATGGAGTTGAGAAAGGAAGTTGAAAATAAGGATGTACTGCAAGAAGAATATGATCAACCTAGGCTGGAGCGGGATGAGGTCGGACATAAGACAAAGTGAAATAGGTGGTATAGGGGTTTTATAATATTATTCTAGAAATGCCTAGGGAGGAAGATTCCCCATTATAATAATAAGTGACAAAGATTAATGAATCAATTTAGGGATTCCAAAAAAATATTATTTATTTAAAAGTCCTCTAGACACCAAGCACTCCACCGAAGAAAAGGGAGAAAAGGTAGAATAAGAGGACAACAATCGTAGAGAACATAAAAATTATGGAAGAAGAGTGTGCCAATCTATACAAATAAAACATGGGATTATGAACTCATCTGAAAGAAGACATGGAACTAAAGGAAATTAGGAAGAAGCTACAGGTTGTGTAGGACAAGGTGTAGAAGTTTAAGGAAGTGATGAGCACATTACCACCAACAGAGATGATGGCAGAAATGACATAGAATAGAAAATTGTACTCAAAGAAGAACCAGAGGAGGGCGCATTAGCAGGTTCACATGTAGAGGATCTAAAAACTGCAGGAAGAAGCATACAAGGTGAAAATAGAAGTAACAATTTTGGAGGGCATGGTCAAGAAGGAAATACAAGAAAGTGAAAAAACGTTGAATACCCATACTACTATAGAGACGATAGAGGGAATTGAGTAGCAAGGAACACAAGCAAGAGAAAGGATCACAATTGCAAGGGAGACATTTCAAAAGTTCATGGGGATAAGGAAGAAATCATGAAGTGACTCGGGATGAGCCACATGTGAGTGTTGAGGACCTATTGGAATAGGATATTTTGGGTAAGTTTTTGGAATCACACAGGAGAAAAAAACATGAAAAGTCAACAAAGGAGTAGTGCACTCAGAAAATAGTTAGTGTAGTTTCAGGAGTAAGTGCGTGTAGAAGAAAGAAGTTAGTTAGAAGTAGTTAGAAATTTTGATCCATTTTGTAACAGGGTAAGCCCTAATATCAATTTATAAATATGTACTTGTTTTGGGTAGAAGGAAGTAGTGAGTGAGTGTGTGAGTGGGTGTGAAATCATAGAGTAAGAGTATGAGTGAATGGTATGAGTATATTTTGGTAGTATGATTATAGAATGAGCTCAGTGTGCACTGTATGGGTGAAGGACTAGGAAATTTTGGATATAATTGATGTATCTTTTATGAGTGCAATGTGCACATGTTGTAAGGATTGAATATGAATTAAGAAGATAAGAAGCCAGCCATTGTGGACATAGCCTGGTTGGGGTGAACCATGTTAAATTCTTCTGTCCTGATGTGTGTGCTTTTATGATGTGTTGGTTTAATTTGTTTATTGTTCACATGTAATAGATGCTTATGAGTTGATATGAATATGTATTTGATGGTCTTGTGCACATGTTTAATGGTTAAGTAAGATGAATATGTCATATGTTATTATTTTGTTATGATTTCATGCACATGGTATATTGCATGTTGAATGAATGTTAAGTAAGAATGAATGTTAGAACAATCTCCATTCCCTTCATGATTGCAGAATCATGGTTCCTACATTCCACATAGGTGCCTCGGGTGAGACTTCACCTTCTTGTGAGTGTTGTTTAAAGGGCCAATATCTTGGTATTTTTTGGTGAATTATTGTTGAACCCTAGGTCTTCCCACTATGATCCAACACCCCTCCCCCCTCCCCCCCCCACTTCTCCCATTCCAATGTAGAGTATATGGGATAATCATGCAAAGAATATAAAAAATACCCTACATAGAGGAACACCATGAATTATTCCTTAAGGAATGAAACCACTCCACAAGAAAATCTTGTTACAATTACAATGCACTTCAAAATACCTAATCACATTCCTTCTACTCTTTATATAGTACTATCTATATCCTAGGAACATTCTAGGGAATGAACCTTCTAGTAGGTGGAACCCTCTTGTAAGTCTTCTTACATTTATTGTTTTAAAAATACTACATTGACCATATTTACTAGAAATGGCATCCATACATAACCACCTATCTATTATTAATCCCATTGGGTACCTCCCTAGGTATCCCATATTACCCCCTAGGTATACTACACAACCAGAATGTTAAGAAGAAGCATGGTGACTATAATTTGAGTAAGAAAGGTATAAATAAGTAAACCTACCATTATTGCAAGAAATTGAAATGCATGGAGAAGGCTTATTGGAATAAATCAAAGGATATAGAGGATAAAGTGAAGAAGCTTAAAGGATACATGTTGAATGGAAGATTAGTCAACCTACAACACCAAGCTTCATAACGTAAGAAATATAACTACATTTTTTTTGTAATTCCTTCTTAGGCCTTGCATGCTCACAATTCTCGGAGTGAATGGATAGTTGAATCTCACTACAACCATCATATGGATAAATATACTCCTCTCTTTTATTCATTAAGTGAAGGTATAGAAAAAAATGATTTGTGGTATATGATTATGCACTTACTATTGTTGTCTATTTCAAGATTAAATGTCTTAATTTTTTGTTCACTTATGTCTATCATATACCTACTTAAGTGCCAATTTGTTGTATATACCCCAACTAAATCAGATTAGTAAGAAGCTAGAATTGTGTTCAAATCAGTTTGTTGTGAAGGATATGCACACTAACTTTGTTGTTGTCATTGAGGGTCTTCTTTAACCTAAGGATAGAATGTATTATTTCTATGATGTTTCCAAGCAAAATCCAGGACTAACTATAATCATAGAATAGATCAAAAAGAAAAGTAGAATTTGGCATGAACAAATTGGACATATTCATTTTTTAAGCTTGAAATTGATGGTGAAACATAACATGGTTATTATACTACCTAAATTTGTTCCCCCTGATGGAATATGTGAAAGGTCTATGCTTGAAAATCATCACCAATTTTCCTTTGAAATAGGGAAGGCTTGGAGAGAAAGGACTTAGATGGAACTTATCCATAGTGATCTATGTTCCCTAAACATACAATCACTAAATGGTGCAAGTTTCATTTTTTCCATGATTTTTTACTTTTTCATCTATACTTGGGCATATTTATTGAAGAATAATGTGACATACCTAGCCACCAACAGGCTAGGTAATGCTACTTAAAAAATGCACTTCAAAATTGATTTCAAAATTCTAATAACATCTAATTAATAAAGAAGCATGAAAGACTCACATGCAATAATAAAGATTCATGTTACAACATAAAAGAAATGAATATATTCCATGCAAAACAATAACCAACAAGCATGCATATAATAAATATGAAGAGATAATAATTAATACACAACAAAAATAAATATACAAGAAAATGAACCATTACAAAGAGCACTTATCTTAAAAAAAATCAATCACCAACTAGTTGCAGACCAAGGACATTCCACCCAACCATGGATGTTTTTATTCCAAGTCTGGATAATAGGTCACCCCCGATCCAGGGCTATGAATCAACAAGGATGGTTCCAGGGTGTCACTTATCTTCCCAAACTATTCAACACTCAAACTCTCATAGGTTTCTCAACACACAACAATCCAAAGTACACCAACTCTCTTCTCTCCAGCCTACACAACACAAGAGAATGTACTCCCTTCTCTGCCAAACAGTCCCTCAGGATGTCCACTTCCTTCCAGGGCTCCATTGCATTTGATCAAGAATCTTCATGATGGGACTCTCAGGATTCATAGTTGTGAAAAAAACTTTACACATTCCCATGCATCTCAGACATGCATGAATTAATTCATGGTTGGAATACACCAACAGAAACTACAACCATCAAAAAATGGCTTCCTTCATAATCAATTCACCCCCATGTCCCAATTATGAACAAGAATGCATGAAGAGTAATGAATGGGTGAAAGAGTGAATGGAATGAAGAGTGTGAACAATGAACAATGAGTGAACCCCCAAACAACCCAAATATGGGTTTATATATTTACTTAGAAATCAAGAACCACATGGTCTTCCCCAAGAAGATCATGTAACCACTTATCTCAATTAAAAAAATTATGGGTAAATAAAATATAATAAAAAGACTTAGCCCCTTAACCCCCCCTCTCATGGAATCATAGCCCCCTATAATTCTTTTCCTTGTTCGTCTAACAACCAACGATGTATTTTATTATTAATAATTATCACAACATTACATTTTCCTAGGAACTCTGACCTCTTTTAATTGTTTGGGTACTCTAGTATTTCATAAAATAAAATAAAATACATTGTTAATATGGGAAATCAAAATTGGGGTATTACATTCCCCTCCCCCTTATTTTGGCATTGTCTTCAGTGCATAAACCAATAGAAATCAAAATTTCAAAATTATTCAAATAGTCACGGGTTCTCCACTAGCATAGCATCGTTATGCTCCCAAGTATCATCTTCAAGAATGTTGTAGTTCCACTGAAATTTTATCAGTTCTATGAATTGATTTTGAATCATTTTGACTTTTATGTCCAATATGCACATTGATTAGACCTGAAAGTCTCCTCTTGTCTTCACCTAGATCAAATTCCAATCAATAACATGGTTAGGATCATGTCCATACTTTTTCAACAAAGAGAGATGAAACACATTATGCATATTCATGGAAGTAGGAAATGAAAACATGTATGCAATTGGCCCTATTCTATCCAATATCTCAAATGGACCACAGAATATGGCTTCTAGCTTTGTACAACTTCCAAAATTTAATGATCTCTTCTTCGACTTCACTTTAAAAATAATATGCTCTCCCATTTTAAATTCTCTAGTTTTTCTTCTCTTATCTGCATAATTCTTCTATCTATATTGTGCTTACTTCAAATTCTTCTTAATTTTGACCATTTGATCTTCCATATCCTTGAGCAATTCTTTCCCAAGTACTACAATTTCTATTAGGTTATCCCAACTCACTAGAGTATTGGATTTTCTACCATACAAAGCTTCAAATGGACTCATATTTAATGAACCTTGATACCCATTATTATAGGAAAACTCAACCAAATGCAAGTAACCTTCCCACTTAGATGGATTATCCATAACATACATTCTCAACACGTCTTCAATCACTTGGTTGACTCTCTTTGTCTTCCCATTTGACTGTGGATGGTATGTTGTGCTGAAATTCATATTTTTACAAAATCCTTTAAATAATCCTCTCCAGAAATTTGAAGTAAACTTTGTATATCTATCTGAGACAATTTCCTTAGGTATCTCATGCAACCTAGCAATTTCCCTCATGTGAATTTTTTCAATAAAAGTTGTTGTATGAGTCATCTTTACAAGGACAAAATGAGCATCCTTTGTCAATTTATCCACAAATACCATTATGGAATCATGTTTCCTTTTTGTCCTAAGAAATTTAGTTATAAAATTAATGGTTACCAATTCTGATTTCTTCTATGGAATTGGCAATGGTTGTAGGAAACCCGATGAGTGTTTATGTTCAACCTTCACTCTCTGACATTCCATACATTTGGAAATGTAATCAACAACACCCTTCTTCATTCTTGGCCAAAATAATTTTCTTCTTACTACTGCAATTGTTTTCTAGTAACCAAGATGTCTGACATATGGAACATTATGCATTTCTTTTAACACCAAATTCCTAATTTCTCTGGACCTAGGAACATAAATTCTATTATTATGCATAAGTGATCCATCTTCCTTAATCACATACTCTTTAAATTTTTTATGTACATTTTATTGTTGTAAACTTTATTTTACCAGTAGGTAATGCTGATCTATAACAACATCTAAAATTTTACTCTTTAAATCTAATTGATGCATACTAACAGTTGTAGCATGCATGATATGTATTATTTTGTTGAGTGCATCAACAAATTTATTTTATTTTCCCTTGGTATTCTTTATTTCAAAGTCACACTCACTTAAAAATTCTATCCATCTTGTTTTCGTGACATTCAAAGTTGGTTGTTCAAAAATATATTTCATACCATTATGGTCTGTCCTTAATTCAAATCTTTTTCCCATGAGCTAATGCCTCTGCATCTTCAATGCATGAACTATGGAAGCAAGATCCAAATATTATGTGGCATAATTCCTCTCATGTTCTTTAAGTTTTATGGACTCATAACCAATGATATGTCCATTTTGAGAGAGGACTCAACCAAGTCATTCCTTGTATGCATTTGTACATACCTCAAAATTATCATTTGGTTCAACAATATTTAAAATAGGTGCACTAGTAAGTAATTCCTTGAACAAATTAAATTTATCTTCACACTCTACTTTCCATTAAAACTTAATTCCATTATTTTACAAAGAAGTGATGGGATGATAAATCTTAGAGAACCCATCTATAAACCTCCTATATTATCCAGCTAATGCCATAAAAGATCTGATTTATGAAACATTCTTGGAATTACTTTCACAGTGCTTTGTTTTCCTTCTTCATCAAGACATGTAAATGTCTTGTTATGATAATCTAGAATAGCATGATGTTTGTCCAACCAATCCATTCCAATTAGGATATCATAAGATCCTACTGTGATGATATTCATATCAACATTAGTACTTAATCCATTAAGACTTACTAGACAACCCCTGACCATATCATTGATCATTCTTTTGGTTCCAATGGTTATAGCTGAACCAAACTTGAATTCTCAATCTTACTTTTCTCCAAATGTAATCTATCCACTATTTTAGGATTAATGTAACAATGGATTTCTCTTGAATCAATAAAAATAGAAACAAGATGATTAATGATCTTACCTTCCACTTCAATCATATTGGATCAGTACTCTGCTTTTCAATATTATAAGGATACATATATTATGCCCATGTCTTCTATTGTTGTAGCCTCTTGGATGTTGTGCATAGTATTCTCTTTATCTCTTCTGCGAGGGAAATCCTTGTATAGGTGATTTTATTTGCACCATCAACATTGGATTGGTGGTATTCCTCTTTTTCCCAAGGAGTCTTCCTTCTTGGATTGATTCTTAGTATATTTTTCTTGTTGATTTGTATTTGGACTATTTATGTTGAAACGAGGTTTGAATACCTTCCTTCTCTAATCAAATTACTCTTTATTCTTATCCTTCCAATATTTTTGAATGGATTCTCTGATCTTTCCTTGCTCATACATGTACTTAGCCTTCCTAATGGTCTCTATCAAAGTCCTAGGCTCATCATATTGAATATTTTCCTTATAAAAGGATGGTAGTCCACTCAAAAACCTATGTATCTTCAATTTTTCATCTTTCATAAATCCTACATCATCAATACCAAAAACTTCTTTTCATATTCTATCATGTCCATGCTTCCCAACCTTAGTTCAAAGAAATATTGCATCTTCTTGTCATAGAAGTGTTATAAAAGACTATCCTTCCAAAAATATAGCTTGAACTCATTCCAAGTGATCCTACTCTCATTAATGTGATCCACTTGATTCAATTGATCCCACCACATATAAGCTTTTCCATGAAAATGGTATGTGGAAATTCTGCATTCTAGGTTAGATGAGTAGTTGGGCAACTGAAAATACTTCCTCATTCCAAAAAACCATGACTCAAAATCATCTTCCCTTTCTCCTCCACCATCAAAGGATGGTGACATAAGCTTTTTCATCTCTCTTTAATTCATGTATTTTTATTTAGTGTCTAACATGAGACACTTCTAGATTGTTTATGGAGTCTTCAGATGCATACAATTTCCTTTTTGAGTAAGGAGGTGAGTGATGTCTATGATTTTTGTTAGAAATTCTTGAATGATTGTATCTTATATAGTTATCTCTTCTTTCATGATATCTACCTTCTTCCTTCTTCTTTGAGTCTGATCCATTCCTTGCTTGTCTATGCTATTGGTTTAGATTTTGCATCACTTGAACACATATCTACCCTTTTTCTCGCATCGACCTCTCACTGTGTTATTTTTAACTCTACACTTTTATTCTTAGGATTCTCACCATCTCTATTAATTCTTTTTATTCTCCTCTCCTATTCTGCCCATTTGATTTGGTCCTTGCATTACCAACACTGATATTTTGACCTTTGCTTCCTTATCATGACTAAAGGATCCCTCTCCTTCCTCCATGTTGTTGGGTATGTGTTCTATTCTTCGCACGAGTTGTAAAACGTGATGCCTGACACAGGAAACGTGTCATGTATTTAGGTGGTTTTTTGGCACATGGTTTTTTGCCGATGGTTTTCTATCTCCAGTTAAGGAATTAGGGTTTTGGACTAATCCAGGTCATTGGGTTAGGGTTTTGGATGCCACTGGCTCCTATATGTTTTTTGTATTGTAAACAATGTATCATTATGAATAATATAGAATATGTTGGTTTTCCCGATTTGGGTTTCTAGGGGAAAAATCTCTGTGTAATGTTTGTATTTGCCATTATATCCTTTATGTTCTTTTTCTGAATATCTGTTTGCAGTAGATATTGTACAAGGTTAGAATTTACATTTGGTATCAGATATTTATTGGCTTCAGGGGGATGCCTTTGTGGTCAAGGGTTTGGCTCGAGATTGTGATAAGACTTGTTACAGTGGGAGATCTATAGTATTGTTTTTCAAGTGAAAAGAAATGGCAAGAAATTCGAAGATGGAGATCGAGAACTTTAATGGGAAATTTTTTGAGCTGTGGAAGCTCAAGATGGAATATTTGTTGGTGGACAGAGATCAGTGGATCATGGTAGATATAGGTACTACACCTACAGGAAATTCTGCAGATGACTGGAAAAAGTTGGATCAGAAGGAAAAGAGCACAATCTGACTGTGTCTCTCTAATTCAGTATTACTGAATGTGTAAGAGGAAGCTACAACCAAGGATTTATGGGAAAATTTGGAGAATTTGTATCAATCTAAGTCCCTGGTAAATAAACTATTCCTGAGAAAGAAGCTATATATCCTGAGGATGAGAGATGGAGACTCGGTGACAAAGCATTTGAATGGCATGGAAAAAAAATTGATTTCTGTAAGCAAAATGGAAGATGCAGGGGTAAAAATAATATTTGAAAAGGGAACTTGTAGGATGGTTCGAGCAAAAATGGTGTTGATGAAGGGAGCTTGGTTTGGAACTTTGTATAAGCTTCTAGGAAGCACTATTAGTGATGGGTGTAATATATCCATTGTTCATGATATTGGAGTTGAAGAAGAAAGAACTCCTACAGTCTCTAGAGAAAAGGTTATGTTGTGGCATCATATACTGGGGCATATCGGAGAGAAGGGTCTTTGACTACTACACGGTAAAGGTATGGTTGAAGGTATGTCTAACTGCTCTCTAGATTTTGATTTTTGTGAACATTGTCTATATGGGAAACATAATTGGGTAAGATTCCCCTCTGGTGCAACGAGGGTAGAAGAAATTTTATAACTAGTTCACAATGATGTTTTTGGACCTGTGTCGATCCCATGATTGGGAAAATCTATGTACAATGTCTCATTTATAAATGAATTCTCGAGTAAAACTTGGATATATTTTCTCCGAAAGAAATCTGAAGTCTTTGACATGTTTAAAGAGTTTAAGGCTCTTGTTTAGAATCAAACAGAGAAAACAATTAAGGTCTTGAGGACAGATAATGGCAGAGAGTTCTACGGGAATGAATTTGAATAATTATATAAGAAGTGTGGTATAGCAAGGCAGAATAATAATCCATATGCACCTCAGTAGAATGGAGTTGTAGAAGGGATGAACAGGACGCTGATGGAAAAATCAAGATGCATGCTCAGTGGTGTCGGGTTAGGGAAAGAATTCTAGGTAGAGGCAATGGGTATTGCATGTTATCTGGTCAACTGATCACCCTCATCAGCGTTGGATGACATGACTCCACAAGAGGTATGGACTGGTAAGGAGCCTTCTCTCACACATATTAAGGTATTTGGCTATGATGCATATGTTCCTGTTCCAAAGGAAAATAGGAGTAAGTTGGATAAGAAGTCTAAAAAATGTATCTTTATTGGATATAAAGATGGTCTCAAATTTTATAAGCTTTGGAACCTAGAAACTAAGAAGGTAGTGTATAGCCAATATGTGGTATTTAGAGAAATGAAGGATGTTGTTAAACATGAATTCCTACCAAGTAAGGAAGAACCAAAGAAGATAGAGTTTGATTTAAAGGATGGTGAATCAGACTCTACAGAAGAGCGTGAATCAGAAGAATAAGATCATCATATTCTAGTATTGAGGAGATTGGTTCAAGAAAGAAGGCTACCAGAAAGGTATAGTCCATTTGATTTCCGTTCAAATTTTCCTTTGTCTATTACTAATGATGATCCTAGAACTGTCAGGAAGGAAATGGATTCAAAGGATGGAAATCTCTAGAAAAGGGCCATAGAAGAAGAAATGACATCTTTGGATAAGAATGAGGTTTGGGATCTAGTGGAGTTTCCAAGTATAATAAAGCCCATTGGAAGAAAATGGGTATTTAAAAAGAAGCTGAATGCAAAAGGAAAAGTGGAGAAATACAAAGCTCGACTAATAGCAAAGGTTTATTCCCAGGTTGAGGGAATTGATTTTGGTGAGATATTTTCTTCTGTTGCCAAGTTAACCTCTATAATATTTATGCTATATGTTGTTGTTGCATTTGATTTTGAAGTAGAACAGATGGATGTGAAGACAACATTCCTACATGGGGATCTAGAAGAAGAAATCTATATGAAGCAACCATAAGGTTATGTTGTGAAAGGAAATAAGGAGCTAGTATGCAAGCTGAAAAAGTCCATGTATGGTTTAAAACAATCACCAAGGATGTGGTATCAAAAATTTGATACTTATATGCAGGGACTTGGCTTCACAAGAAGCAAAGAGGATCATTGTGTGTATTTTAAATTAATTGGTGATCATTTGATTTATTTGGTCTTGTATGGGGATGACATGTTATTGATAGGAAACAACAAGGAGAATATCTAGAATGTGAAAACTCAGTTGTCCTCTAAATTTGACATGAAGGATCTCGGTGCTTCAAATTTCATTTTGGGCATGGAAATTAAAAGAGATTGGATTAGGAGGAAACTATGGTTAAATCAGAGAAAATATGTCAAGACAATATTGCAGAGGTTTAATATGCAGGAATGTAAACCGATCAAGGTTCCTATTGTTGTTGGTGTAAAGTTATTTGTAGACCAGTGTCCCAGGACACATGAAGAAGAGGAGGGCATGTCTCATGTTCCATATGAGAGTGCAATTGGTAGTTTGATCTATGAAATGGTCTATACTAGACCAGACATTGCACATGCAATGGGATTTTTGAGCAGGTATATGTCAAAACCAGGGAAGGAGCATTGGACAATAGTAAAAAGGGTTTTTAGGTATTTGTGTGGCACTGCTAGCTATGGATTGTAATACAAAGGAATAACAAAATTGGTTAGAGTGGTCTATGTGCATGGCTTTGTGGATGTAGACTAGGGTAGAGATTTGGATCCTAGGAGATCTACAAGTGGGTATGTGTTTAACCTATTTGGAGGAGCAATAAGTTGGATGAGCAAAAGATAGGTTGTAGTGGAACTTTTAACTACAGAAGTTGAATACATTCCAACCAATCATGAAAGTAAGGAAGCAATATGGTTACAAATATTGTGTTCAGGTATTGGTTTGGTACAGCAAGTTGTAAGGATAGAGTGTGACAGTCAAAGTGCATTTTTTCTGGCGAAGAACCCTACTTATCATTCAAAGACAAAGCACATTGATGTTCAATATCACTTTTTGAGAGACATGATTGAAGAAAAGAGAGTATCACTGATAAATTTGGACACTTTGAAGAATGTTGCATACTCATTAACAAATATGTGAGCACTGAGAAGTTCTCTTGGTGTAGAGGATTCATGGGAATTGTTGCCCTGGATTATTGACTATGTAACCTTGTAACCCCTTGTATTCAAAGAAAACAACAAGTGGGAGAATGTTGGGTATGTGTTATATTATTTGCATGAGTAGTAGCGTCCACCTTCATCCAACAAAAAAAATTATGCCTCAGGAAACATGTCATGTATTTAGGTGGTTTTTCAGCACACGGTTTTTGTCGATGGTTTTCTATTTTTTGTTAAGGAATTAGGGTTTTGGATGTCATTGCCTCCTATATGTATATTTTATTGTAAACAATGTATCACTATGAATAATATAGAATATGTTGGTTTTCCCAGTTTGGGTTTCTAAGGGAAAAATCTCTGTGTAATGTTTGTATTTGCCATTGTATTTTTTTTGTTCTTTTTCTGAATACTTTTTTGCAGTAGATATTGTACAAGGTTAGAATTTACACATGTCCCAAATATGAATTATTATATTGGACTGATATGTTTAAATCCCCTAATTCTGCAAAATGTACAATCAACCATTTTGTTAGAATTATGCATATTATATAAATTTTGTCAAATAATTCTATAGGTCATTTTTCTGCTCAATTCATGAAGAAATATATCATCAGTATCCAAATTATAATAATTCAAGGTTATTCTCCTATGAATCATATTTACAATGAATATTCCCATTCCCCAATCCAATCTCTGTGCTAAAAGTTATGGCCTCATGAAAAATCCACTTTCACCCCATTTATGCAATTTCTCCATTAATGCAATTTTATTGAAATGTCAACTTCTTTCAACTACAGAAAAAATTATTTCAGGAACTAGAGAAAATTTGTGTGAGACATAGATAATAATAATCACAAGGAATTCATATCAACTTTCATATTTTTAATCTGATACACCAATCAAAAACTACATCAATCTAGAATCTGCAACTTTGTCATTTTTCACCCCTTTTTCCAAACTTGGAATTTTTAGCAAAACTGGCTATCTCTCAATCTATACACTTCTAGGAAAAGAATTTACTAAATCAAATTTGTTTGTCTCAATGATCATATAAAATGTTGAGTAAATAAAATGTTCCATTTTTTTCATTTAGGGTCACTTTTCTTTCTCTGAAAATATAAAAAATCCAAAAAAAGTGGCCCAGAATAGTGAATTTTGGCCTATTTCAGCATCTCCATTCCCACCCCCTTAGGATTCATTCAGTTCCTTCATGATTTATTTTTTTTTCTTTTTTCTGGACTCTCCCCAAGAGTTTCAACTTAATATGGATCTATATCAATGCTTTGGACCCAGATCTTTAAAAAACACTATTTTGTAATTTCTGACAAATCCAAGCAGAAATGGGCAGTGGTCCTATCAGACACTTTTGTAGATATCCTCTTTGTAGAGAAAATCCATAAATTTCACCTAAATCTGACTTAATTTTCTCTAGTTATGGCCAAAATAATAAAATGTCTCCAGACTTGTTTTTGTTTTTTTTGAAACCATGGAACAATTTATCTCAAGTGCAATCTACACCGTCAATCTCAAGTTAGAATAAATTTGGACCATTGATATGCACTCCATAGGCCATCGATGAACAACATTATCCTTCAGCGCACGCAACACTTTCCCCAAATTCTGAGCAGACCGTTGGCTATCATCCCTACTCCTCGATGATCGATTTGTGCACTATTCCAAACCAATCGACCTGGTCATCGATCGTCATTCATCGAAAATATTCATTGGAGAATGGAACTCCATACCATTTCATCCAATTCTCAATCATTGGTACATCAATGATCGACGATACTTGATGAATGTCGAAATCATTTCCTCAATATGTCCGACCCAATCATTGTCCATTGATCATCTCTGTTGGCTAATGTGAAAACTATGTTGATGTGGCACGACACATCGATGATGATATGGCATGACACATAATATTGAAGAATGAATTGGGATGAAATAGAATGACATGTGGATTATTGTGTGGCATGAAACTTCATCACCCTGTTTTCTCCATCGGCCATCAACAGTTTCTCTTGGAAGAGTCTAAACTTCCTACTAAATCTATTGATCCTCGATCCAATAGCCATCAGTGATATTAGATGTACTTTGGTTGAACTTCAAAACTTTACCAAACTCATTGATCCTCGATCCATCATCCATCGACAATATTAGATATCCTTTGGTCAAACTTCAACACTTCTCTAAATTCGTTGATCCCCGATCCATCATCCATCGGTGATCTCAAATGTCCTTTGGTCGAACTTCAAAACTTTGCCTAACTCATTGATCCCTGATCTACTAACCATCAATGATATTAGATGTCCTTTGGTTGAGATTCAACACTTATCCAAACTCATCTATCCTTGATCCATTAGCCATCAACGATCTGAGATGTCATTTGGAAAATCTTCAACACTTCACCAAACTCGTTAATCCCCAATCCATTGACCATCAGCGATATCAGATGACAATTTTCAATACTTAGAGAAATTTAGCCAAAACCTAGGTGAATATGGTTGTTGACCTCCAATCCAAGATTATCTCAACTATTTTTCTTCTCTAACCTCCCAAATGGCCAAAAAAAATACGAATCGTCGATCTTCCTCCTTTCCAAACCTTCGAAATGAATCTTAACCATTGATCTGGTACTTTGTGAAACTTCGAAAATTTATCAATTTTTAAATTTATAAAGGGTGAATCTAGGTCATTGATATCGATATCGAACATGATCTCAGCCATCAATTCTTATCCCTTCCCGACACTATAATGACCATTAAAAATATGAATTTTTCTCCCTTCCGAGTCAAATTCAGGTATTTTTCTCTCCAATTTTCCACATTTTCCCCCAAATTCACATAGATCGAAATCTGTGATAGTGAATCTACATGATTCACACTTGTTTCGACCATACTACTCCATTGTTTCAACCAAAAGATCTAATACCAATCTGTAATGTACCCAACCAACAACAGGTTGGGTCATGCTATTTAAAAAATTAACTTCAAAATTGATTTCGAAATTTTGATAACATCTAATTAATAAAGAAGCATGAAAGACTCACATGCAGTAATCAAGATTCATGTTACAAAATAAAAGAAGTGAATATTATTCCATACACACCAATAACCAGAAAGCATGCATATTATAAATACAAATTTCAAAGATAATAATTAATACACAATGGAAATAAATATACAACCAAAAGAAACCATAACAGAGAACACTTATATTAAACAAATTCAATCACCAACTAGTTGCAAACCAAGGACGTTTCACCCAACCATAGATGATGTTCTTCCAAGTATCAACTACAGATCACCCTCGAGCCAGGGCTATGAATCCACAAGGATGGTTCCAGGGTGTCACTCAACTTCCCAAACCAATTAGTACTCAAGCTCTCACCAGTTTCTCAACACAAAACAATCCAAAGTACACCATCTCTCTTCTCTCCTACCTGCACAACCTAAGAGAATGGACTCCCTTCTCTTCCATGCATTCCCTCAAGCTTTCCACCTCCTTCCAGGGATCTAGTGCATCTAATCAATAATATCCATGTTGGGAATCTCAGGATTCATAGCTGTGAACAAAACTTAACACATGCCCATGCATCTCAGACATGCAGACATTAATTCAATCTTGGAATACACTAGCAAACAATGGCTTTATTCCTCAAAACATTTCCCCCATGTCCCAACCAAGAACAAGAATGAATGAGTGAAAGAGTGAATGCAAAGTGAACATAATGAAGAGTGTGAACAATGAACAATGAGTGAACCCCCAAACAACCCAAATATGGGTTTATATATTTACCTAGAAATCAAGAACCACGTGGCCTTCCCCAAGAAGCTCATGTAACCACTTCTCTCAATTAAAACAATTATGAGTAAATAAAATATAATAAAAACACTTATCCCCCTAACCCCCTCTCTCGTGGAATCTTAGCACCCTATAACTCTTGTCCTTGTCTGTCTAGCAGCCAACAATGTATTTCATTATTAATAATGATCGCAACAATACATTTTCCTAGGCACTCCAGCCTCTTTTAATTGTTTGCGCACTCTAGCCTTTCATAAAATAAAAAAATACATTATTAATATGGGGACTCAAAACCAAGGTATTAAAAATAAGAATCATGTATTTGAAAATTCCAAGGAATTTAAGGCATTAGTTGAAAAGCAATGCAGGTAACCTATGAAATGTTTAAGATCATACAACAGTAGAGAATGTGGGAAAGAAAATTGAAAGCTACTTATATTTTATAGCATAATTTGACACCATATATGCTTATGATGACTCATTGGCCTTAGTTACATCCCTTTCCCTACTTGTAGGACCAAAATCCCCCATTTCCTCCCAAACAATACTTAAAAAACCTCATTTTTCTTTAAGTACACAAATCTACTTAAATAAACTTGTGTGGGCATGCCCCTTGTTAGTTAGCCACCCATGTATATGTTAAATTAACTCAAAAAATAATAAGTCCCAACATTTTGGGTAGAGTTGACTAGTTCTCGGCCTCTTGTAGCTCGTCCATAGCTACTCCAATAGTCAAAAAGGAGTATAAACTACAACCATGGAGTAGAGGAAAACCAAAACAAAGAAATGCATTCTTATGTCGACATTTTCATTATAGTCTTGCAAGTACCCTCTTCCCATTGCATCTGAGACTGTCCTTCCCATCTGAAAACCCTTGTTGTTAGAAGTTGTGTTCTCTCTATCTTGTTAGGAAGAAACCCTTTTCCTTCCTTGGACCTGTTTGAACACAAAGTGTTGGAGGTTTGGCTTACCATCTCTGGTCTTGGGTGGAGAAACTTGGAGCTTGATTTAAGGACTATGTCGTAGCAATTACAGGTTTTAACCAACTTTTATGTTGCTAATAATAAAATATCTCTCGTTCTCGTCTAGTTCTATTTGTTGATTCATGTTTTTAATGAGATTATCTATATAGTTTTTGAATGTATTATGCAAATTGAAATGATCATGTCTAGTTAGTTAGAAGATAACTACTTATTTATAGTTTTTTTTTATCTTTGTCTGTAGGAATTTTCATAGGAGCATTGTGCAAGATTTATGGAGATAAAGTTCTCCAGAAGAATCGACTTCAAACGTTGGATTCTAGGTTTCCTCTCTTTGCTACCCTTTGACAGTTAGTTATTTCAAAGTAGTTATTTTTAATTAAATTCATGTTTTGAGTTTGAGAGTGGTCTTTTAGGGTACCGCTATGTTTTGGCCTTGACCCGTAGACATAGGAACTAGTTTTCCATAACAGAATTGGAAAATACTCCCTTGTTGGGGATACACCCTTTTTGGGTCGTTAGGAGTACTTGTTTGAATTTCTTTTGAATATTTTTTTGTTTCCTAGACCTTTATTTAGTAGTGTTTGAAGTTTTGAAATCCTTCCTAAGTATTATAGACCTTTATCTATCAAGTTTGAGATGTCTTTTAGGGTGTACATGCTGTTATTCTAGTAAAGTCACATACATACGTGACTTTTCTTGAACATAGTCACGTACATACATTGTTTGTCACTTAGACAATCACATACATGTTCTAGGTTTGAGTTTCCTTCTCCTTCCGGATCACTGGAAGTTGGGGTTGTGGTAATATAGGGTCTTCCTGGATCCTGTGAGTCTTTGGGGATATATTTTTGGTTTTAGAAATTGTTTCTATCATTCTGATTCATTCTTGGATTTGCTTTTTGGTTTCCATTCTTTTTGGCTTTCTTTTGATCTCTCTGCTGCATTTTTTATTTTGGGATTTAGACCTAACTTTTTCAAGTACATACTCTCTTTCCTTTGAAAAAATTCACATCCATATTCTACCGTTATATAGGAGTTAATCACGTACATACACCTTTAAAACATGTGTGTTGGGTTATGTACACAACTTGTAGAAGGCCAAAGCATGTAGATACGTTCCCTGTAGAAGGCCAAAGCACATACATACGCACCTTATTTAAGGAAAATTCACATGAAAAATTGATAAGCGATCCCTACAATGATCTAGGGCACATACATGAGCTTATATATGTGATATACAGTTGAGAGAGTCACGTACACCTCCAAAAAAATGACTTTTTTTCTTGTTTTCATCATTTTTGAAGCTTTGTTTTGGCTTGTTTGGGGTTCCTTTCAGGGGAGTTTGGTCCTGAAACTTTTTGTGGCCTATAGGAGTTTGGTAAGGCCTTAAATTTGATTGGAAAAAAAAAGATCCATTTTTTTCTTCCTTGGATTGCATGACTATAAGACTAGTCTTGTTTTCGGGATCTCAATTTTTTGGTTGTTGTTGTGGAAATTTTTGAAACTTGAGTTTGTATTTGAGTTTGATACTTCTCTTTTGTGATTTCCTTGGATTTTTCAAACATCAAACAACAAAAATTTATTTCTTTTAGCATTTTTTATTTAGTTTTTCCTTGTTAGAAAGAAGAAGAAAATGAAGAAAACCCCAGTTTGTTGCTAGTTAGGTTTATTTCTTTATGTTGCTTTCAGAGATGATTTTAAGGATGGAAATTTATATTAAAATGTAGAAACTTAGGCTAATCGTTCCAGTCCTTAATATGTAAAATGTAAAATGTTTGGAGATAGTTTTGTAAAGGTATTCAAATTTATAATAATTTTATCTAGTTTCTATAAAATTTTGGCAAATTTCAAGGTAAAATAATTTTATTCTATGGAATTTGGGCGAATCATTTTAGAAAAAATGGAAATTAACAAATCTTTTTTTGGGAAAAACCATGGAAAATTATCCCAATGGAGAAATTTAGCCCCTAAAATAATCTATGTAACTTGCTTTGTTTTTCTTTATATTTGAAAAAGAAAAAGATATTTGCATAGGATTTTGTTTTGTTATCATATTGAAAATAACTTCAAAAGAAAAAGAACAAATAAATTACTTTGTTATTTCTTCTTTTTTCTTTTCTCAATAGGTTGCATTGTCCATCTTTCATCAGAAAGATAAACAATTGCATTTAAAGGTTTGAAGATTGTTCATGCATTTTTATTTTTTTGAAACTCTTTTTCATTGAAGAATTAGTGTAAAGTTTGTTTTTCTAGTGTTCTTATAATTTTCAGTTTTGCAAGAGTCGCAAACAACATAAGTTTCACTTATGCACCCTTTGAGTAAAGAACAATCACTAAAAATGAATGCTAAATTTAAAATGTACTAGACTTTGTTTCTAGAGTTCACAAATAATTTTAGGGTTAGGGCCTTGGATTAGGATTGGAGAGATAACTCTCCAATGCCAATAAACAAACATAGGAGTCTAATATAGGGATAATCAAATCAAATTTTTGTATAAGTATATTTGGGAGCCTCCTCTAATGCAGGAGTTAAACATGAGGTCGTGTAAGGAAGAGTCGAGGAGATAACCCCTCCATAGCTTGATTATGTTGGACAGTTCGTATCGAATGTTGATTGTCATTGATTTCAACCCTTTGAGAAGTTTGGATGCCCTAGAGATGTGGTTGAGATTGATGTTGAGTTAGTTGTCATCGATGGAGTGGTTGATTTCAGCATATGTGTTGGGTTCATTTGATGAAGTCTACATGAAGCCCCATAGGTGTGTTTATGGTACTCGAAGTTGGTTGATGAATAATTGAAATGAAGGACAATGTAATTGTAGGTAAGACTATAATAGATTTATAGTACATGTCATGTCGTTTCCCATGATATGTGGTAACCCATGTGGTTCCTCACATTTAGGAATATATGGCCTTGTGAAGTTGGAGGACCCTCAAGAATAATCTAGAAGCCCCTATAAGGTCAACCAGAAGTTAATTATTCTAAAAGATCGTAGAAATTCATTAAGAAGTTTTTTATTCAAACTAGTTATAACAAGAAATTAATTATGGGTAGATTAGTTGTAACAAAAATTTTGTTAATCAAAGTGGTTGCAACAAGAAATTATCTATGGGTAAAGTAGTTGTAACAAGAAGGTTGAATAGTCAAAGTGGTTGAATAAGAAATTAATTATGGGTAAAGTGGTTGCAACAAGAAGATAATTAACGATAAAGAAGTTGCAAAAAAGTGTTTATGATTTGACTAATTATGGAAAAGTTAGTTGCAACAAGAAAGTGGGTTAGCCCTAGAATAAGGAAAAGGGGTAAAACGGTTACAAGGTAGCACCTAAAGGAAGTCACTTGTGAAGTACAAATAAGACTTCAATAGAATATCATGAGCACATATTAGGAATATTGAATATTTTTAAGTGACTGAGGTAACCAAGGATATCTTAGGTGAATTTCATATGGAAGGTGAAGTAAAGAAGGTCAAAAATCCAAGGGAGGATGATTTTTTTTTATGATGTGTTCTAAGGTATGTTATTTACAGGTCATCTTACCATTTTTTATATAAAAATTTTTATAGAATGATTTAGATAGAAACAATAGGAGGTTATTGCGAAGACATATCAAGGTACCTATGCTAGAAATTTTATCTTATGGGTCATTGTACTTTTTGAGATACACTATGTGGAAGATAAGGCTTTTGACTAGTACTGAAACTAGTTTTAAACAGGTGTTCTAGGTAAAAATGTCATAACTTATTCATAGAGAATCCAAATTATGTGATACCAATTGAAATGGAAATATTACAGGTGATAGTTTTTTCTGTGTGAATTTCAGAATAATGTATCAAATATTGAGAACGTGGCATGTTGTACAAGTTATCTTTTTAGAATAGGCCAAAATTCAGCAAGGTATATCATTTTCTCTATAACTCCTTTTCATAAATGATTCAAGGAGTGAAACTTGGCAGAATTTTAGAATACATACTGAAGAATGTTGAGTACAATTTTCAGACCTTTATTCATTATAGGTATATAGTTATTCTGGTTGAAAGTTAGGGTTTGTGACTAATCCAAAACTAGTCCCATGAAATTGAGGTAAAGGTTGATGAAGATGTTATTCTCTTGTTGTTGAAGTTGAGGAAGGTATGCAAGTTTGTGATCACATATAGAGTTACAGGTATGTTTATATGCATTTTTTGAGGATTACATGTTGATGATGTTATGGTTCATGCTTGATTGGTATATTATGGTGTACCATTGATGGTACACCATAATATACCAACATATAATTCAATTAATACACCATAGATGGAACACCATTGATGGTACTTGCTTGATATATCCTATTGTACATGGTGTATGGAATGATTGAGTGATATGGTATAGGGTTGATGTACATGGTTGATACATGGTATGGTACAAGACTGATACTTGGTATGGTATTGATGTACATGGTTGATGGTTGATGTACATGGTTGATGGTTCAGGTACATGGTATATGTTTTCGTGCATGTTTGATGCACTTGTTGTTGTACAAGTTTTGTCACATGGTTGACACGTGTGTTGTCATACAGGTTGTGGTACACGATTGATACTTGGTAGGGTACAGTTTGATGGTTTGGAACATGATTGGTCGGGGCATGTGTTGGTGATGTTGGACATCTAGTTGAGAGGTGTTCTTGGTATATGATCCATGTGAGAGGATATGGTTGAGTATCAGTGGCAGTGGCATGTTAGACAGGTTGATCAGTGACAAGTTGATCTGACAGGTTGACAGTGATAGTGGTAGTGTGGGTGACACTGATAGTGGTAGTGATAGTTGGTCTACACTTATATTTCAAGGCAAAAGGGAAGGGAAAGGAAAGGGGGTTGTATTCTCCTTTCGTTTGGTGTCAAATAACACATGGATTTGGAGCTTCCTTCAATTTGGAGCCTGAGAATCAAGGAGTTATAGCTTCCTTTTGGTTGGAGCTAGAGAATTCGAGTTGTAGCTTCCTTCATGATGGTGCCTGTAAATTAGGGGGTTGGTTCCTCCTTCCAGTCAGTTTTGGAGAATTGGGAAGTTGGTGATTCTTATGAATGCATTATTTGATATATAAGAAAGTATTTTGTCATTTTCTCCCATTTGGGTTTCCACGTAAATTAGGGTGTATTGTGTAATTGATGTGATGTTATTTTTTTTTATATGTTCATTATATAGTGATGATATACTAATGCTAAATTTGAAGTTTATATATTGTGGTTAAAATTGGTAAATGTGTTCATATTGATTCACACTCCCCCCCCCC
>ML776688.1:647770-707863 GCA_009831015.1 Picea engelmannii | reverse complement strand
CCCCGCTCTCAATATTCCAACATACTAAGCATAGTGGAAAGATCATGTTTGGAGGTTTCGTTAGTTCCCTTACCTCAGCACAACACTTTAGAAGCTTAAAGATTTGTTACCCTGCCCATAGGCTCAATCCTGATTGTCGATTGTACCCTATGGATGATAATTGTGAGTTGGTATCCATAGGTTCTTTTCCTAGGTATCTTATAGGTGACTACGAGGGGTTTTCCATGGTACCTGAGGTAATTGTTGTATCATGAAATAAGTACCCTTGGAGGGTTCCTCATGAAGCAAGGGTTACTTGCACCATGTGGGATTAGTAAGTGTAGGTCAGGGTAATTACTTCTCACTCATTGTTTCATCGATCTTGGGAACTTATCAACCTATGTTGGTATCCGGAATGTCCCTTTCCACTTTTTCATTACTTTGGACTAAGGACCTTATCCACCTGGGCTGAAGTTTTAGATAAGTTTTTTCTTTGCAATGTTTCTCTTAGAACTTTTTAGTGGAGTGTTTCTTTGTAAATTTGGAATTAGGTTGTTTTTGTATCATTGCTTTTGGATCATTGATTCAAGGTTGTATACCAATTGCTTCATTGGTCAGGAAGGACCCCTAGTATTTCTCTTGAAAGTGTGGATCTAATTCTTAGGAGGCATGGGTTTTTATACCACTCATTCATCAAAGTCGGGTTGTGAGACTTTTTTAGATGTGAACTATCCTGCAAGGGAAGAACCTATGCATAATAATGTCATGGCCAAATTTATTGAGGATAGAAACCAAGGGACCCATGCACAAGGGTATTCATTTGATTTTACTTTCTTTGGAAATGTCGTTTCCCCCTTTATTTCCACTTTGAACATTCTTGGTTTAAATGTAGGAATACTAGTTTGGTTTTGTACCAATCTGAACATCCTAAATGATTTTGATGCTTCTCATATAAGAACCTCATTTCATGGGCATCGAGTGGATGTTGATCCTTCACTGTCTACATTAGTGAAGTCTACTCCTTCTACTTCTCCCTCTTCTAGTAAACTTTTTTCTACTAGTAACCATAATTATAAAAGGAATAGGAAGAGGAAGGGTAAGAAGGAGAAGTCTCAAACCTCTATGAGTCATGTTGGAGATGTGTTGCCAACTTCTGCTAGTCATTCTATGGAAAAAGTCCAGACACTACAAGTCAAAATAGAATCAAGTCACGAACCTATTTAAGTCATGTTGGAGACCCATTTCCAACCTCTGTGAGTCATGTTGGAGACCTACATTAGGCCTCTTCAAGTCATGCTAGGGGTAAGAGCCTAGTCCCTGCAAGTAATACTGGATTTCAACTACCAACCTCTTCTAATCATGCTAAGAGTGGGAACCAACCTTTATTGGTCATGTTAGAGAAATTTCAATAACCTCTACAAGTTATGTTAAAGATAAGAAACCAACCACTAGAATTCATTCTAGGGGAATGATTCTAGTCACTACTAGTCATACTCAACAAAAGTCACCAACCACTACAAGTCATGTTGAGGGCATTGATATTGTTGAGAATCCTAGAAAAATAGAATGTAAGTCTAAGTTCCTTTGTAAGATTTACAAGGGATATCACATTACTCATGTGTTCCCTACTATTTCCATGGTATGAAGAACATGGTCCTTGTCTAAAGGCCCTTCTAGTTTTGATTCATCTTCGGTTTCCCAACAATCTATTCAATCATTTATTGGTGAAGTTCTCATTCCAATGTCTTCGGATGATATCACTCTTGTTTTGGGGGATGATGCATTTCTTGACCATGTTGTCTCACATCCTATTCAACCAATTGTTGAGGAATTGGACATGTCAATGCAATCTTTGGTCGATCCCACTCTTCTCTTGAATAGTGATGAGTTTACCAAAGTGATCTCACTAATTCAATATTTAGTTGACCCGACTCTTTGGGGAGTGATGCTTATTTTGAATATGTCTTTAGCATTTCCAAGTCAGTACCTTCTGAACAAGGGGGAAATCCACTCTCTTAGAGTCCACTCCCTCCAAGTCCTAGGATGGTTTCCTTTGATTAGAATGATCTTGTTGAGACTCTTCTTCCTTATTTTGTACCTTTCCAAATAAGGATTAACATTAATTCAATGAGAATTTATCGATGTATTGTAGGTACAGGATCCTCTACAAGTAAGTTATCCCCCTTGGCTTGGCAAGATTTGGGTTCTCCCAAGCTTATGTTAGATACCAGTGAGTTATTGGCTTTTAACAGAAGACCTAGTGAATATTTTTGGATTCTTCCTTCGTTTCCTATCATGTTAGGTGGGAATATTATCCTATTCGATATGTTAGTGGTGCTAGGCTTTTTATATTTCAATGTGATTCTTGGATGTGATTATGTGTATGTTATGAATGTTGTAGTGTCCATGCTCTTTTGTGTTATGCATTTCCCTCACCATTGAAGCATTTTCACTATTGATCATCTTTCATATAATAATAATCATCCTAGTTTAGATTTACCTCGGGTTTACCCTTTGTATATTCCTAGTTTTTTAGTAGCCTCTTCTCTGCCATGGGTGAATTATGTGGCTTCATATCCTTGGTGTTCAATTTATTATGAGAAAAGATATTTACAATCTTGTTGGCCTTCTTGAGACAAGGTCTTGACAATTGATCACGTGTTGTATCCAATGGGGGAATGTCAGCCTTTGCTTTCCCATTTTGGCTCGAGTGCATCATATACCTACTTAAGTGCCAATTTGTTGTCTATACCCCAACTAAATTAGATTGGTAAGAAGCTAGAATTTTGGTCAAATCAGTTTGTGGTGAAGGATATGCACACTAAAGTTCTTGTTTTCATTGAGGGTCTTCTTGAACCTAAGGATAGAATTCATTATTTCTATGACTTTTCCAAGAAAAAACTAGGACTGACTACACTCATAGCTTAGGTCAACAACCAAAGTAGAATTTGGCATGAACAAATTGGACATATGATTTTTTAAGCTTGAAATTGATGGTGAAACATAACATGGTTATTATACTACCTAAATTTGTTTCCCCTAATCGAATATGTGAAAGGTGTGTGTTTGAAAAGCATCACCAAGTTTCCTTTGAAATCGGGAAGGCTTGGAGAGAAAAGACTTAGATGGAACTTATCCATAGTGACCTATGTTCCCTAAAAAACTATCACTAAATGGTGAAAGGTACATTTTTTCCATGGTTGTTGAATTTTTCAGGTATACTTGGGTATATTTCTTAAAGAATAAGAATCATGTCTTTGAAAATTCCAAATAATTTAAGGCATTGGTTGAAAATAAATGCAGGTAACCTATGAAATGTTTAAGATCATACAATCGTAGAGAGTGTGGGAAATCAAATTGAAAGATACTTGTCATATAATGGTATCTCTTGGTAGAGATATGTACAGTACAAAAGTAAAACAAATGGTGTTGAAAAATGAAAAAAATGGACTTTAGTATAAATGGTACGTTGCTTACTTTAGGCCAAAGGTCTATTGAATATATTTTGGGTATAAGTTATCTATTACTCAAACTATTTGTTAAATTTGATTCCAACTAAATTTGTATCGAATGTGAATCTATTCAATAAATGGAGTAGAATAAAACCTTCAATTGGATACTATGAATGATAAAAGGAAGAAAATAGATGTGAAGAGTCATGCTTGTATCATCATAGGCTATTATGAAGTGTTGGATCCCTATAAACTATTTGACTCTATCAAATAGGAGATTATTTATAAAAGAAATGTTGTCTTTGATGAGAAGACATGAAGTGTCGCTTTTTTGAATTCCTCTTATGGGTTTTTCAATAGTTATCCTTTGGAAATATTGAATAATTTTGGATAATCTAACTACTACATAGGACCATTGACTTATTTTCCCGAATAAAATTATAGTTGAACTTCAATTGCATAGTTGACCAGAATTTTTGGAGCCCTTGTTTAGTATAGTATTAATGGCGATCTTTTCTATAGGAACTCCTTCAACAAAAGTGATTTTTCATCCTAGATAGATGGCTAAGGAAATTGAGGCTACCATAGATGATGCAAGAGATATTGATGACTCAAGAAATACTGGAAGTCAAAAGTAGTGTGGTATTTGAACCAAATTTATGAGCGGAATGAAATGAAACATAGATATATAACATTAACATACAGATACAATGAAAAATAACAAAGATACAGTGAAACTTAACTTCTATTCAATAAATAAATCTGTTGAAACTGTAAAATGTAGAATGAAACAATATTGCTCGAATGGTGGTAGATAATCTCTGAGAAGAGATGTTGCATCTACGTGCAATCACCAGAGCACATTAAATAAAGGAATCTGTGCCTTTTATCATCAAGAAGTAATTAAAAAACCCTAGACATCCAAAAACCTAACCCTAGGAGATGAATCTCCAAAATTCATGTGGGTCTCGATGGGGTAAGTTGGTACATCAACTTCTTGGCGTCATAACTTTTGCATACGATCTTTATTTCAGGGGCACAATATCCTGTTGGCGAGCCCAAAAAACGTTGTTTAGGGCCTCAAAATGACCTTGGAAGTTTAGGACCTGAAAAGATAGAAAAAAATGCCAAGATGAAAAATGTATGTGAACCAGTTGGAAGAGGTGGGTGACCACTGATATCCACCTAGATCAATCCTGCCCCCTTAGGAATAAATGGTCTCCATTTCATTGATGTTCCCCATCAGATGAGGAAAGTTATGCTGATTTTGGTTGTGGGAGAGCCACTTTCCTTGGTGTAGGAGATACCTCGCTTTGACAACACGATAAAGTTGAAGCTTCTAATGGCAAGTGTCCTTGAACTATGTGTCCACGATCTATTCAATGGATTACTATTCCATGCATTCATGGTTGAGATATGTCAGTGTCAACCATTATGTTATCTCTGAGGTATCTAATAATGGTGGAAAGTATGGTCGAAGGAGGTGCACATTAAACATTGGGTGCAAGACAAGGAAGGGGGGAGTGTTGAGCTCAAAATCATTGTCACTCACAACCTTGGTGATGGTTTAAGGTCCATATTGGAGTGGATGAAGCTTCCAATGGGGTCATGTAAGGAGTTCTTTCTGTAAGTGAAACCAAACTTTATCTCCCACCTGAAACTTGTGTGTCACCCAGTGTCTATCATGGTGTTGTTTGTACTTGGCATTGGATTTCTGCAAAATATCCTGAACCTGTTGGCAAATGTGATAGATTTGTTCAATGAACTATGTTGATTTGTAGGCTTTGGTTTGATCATGGGATGATTTGAAATGTGTGGATGCAAGGGGTAGTGCGACATCCATGGGACCCAATGGTTGAAATCCCAACCCCACATAAAAAGGGGTTGTGGTCAATGGATTTATGTATGGATCTATTGTAATTGTGTTAGCATATGGCAGAATCTCATCCCATGTGCACATATGCTTGGAATTGTACATGCCTAAGATATGTACAATCATACTATTGATGACCTCGATTTGGCCATCTGTTTGGGGTTGGAAGGAAGTGGATTTGGTGAGTTTGGTGTCCACCCATGACCAAAGGCTCGACCAGAATGTGATGAGGAACCATCTATCCTAATCTTAGACGATGGTTTGTGGTATAAAAAAATGTAACCACACTCATTCGAAGAAGATCTTGGAAGTGGCCTCCACTATGATGCTCTTCCTATAGGTGACTAGAATCGCCATCTTGGAAAATCGATCAAAAACCACAAAAACACAGTCATTTCCCTTCTTGGTTGAAGGAAGTCCCGACATGTAGTCCATCAAGATGTATTCCTAGGTCATGTTAGGAGTAGGAAAAGGGGTGTACATTCCTTGTTTATTAATGGTCGATTTGGACATGGTGTAGGACATCTAGGAATTGATATACTTGCTGACATCTTGTCGAATTTTCATCCAATGGAAATGTTGTTGGATAACTACCACTATCCTTTCTATGCCAAAGTGTCCTACCACCTTATTGTAGTAAGATTCCCAATCATCTTTGCTTGCTTGCTTCATGGGACGCAGAGATGGTCCAGATGGCACAACAAGCCATCCTAAAGATGGAAATCAGTGACAGTTGTGTTTTTTCCTAGCATATAGTAGGTAGTGGCTAATTTAGGATCTCTCTCATAGAGTTGGTGCCATTCAAAGGTCTCATGTCTATAGCAGCATAGCACCATGGTTAGTGTTGCAACTGGAGGTCGACTAAGGCAGTCAAAGACATGGTTGTTTCTCCCTATCTTATACTTGATGTTGAGATGGAACTGTTGGAGGTATGTAGACCACTTCTGATGGCAGTCATTGTGCAATTTTCCTTGGGTTTTCATGAACTATAGAGGCTTATGATCAATGTGGATGATTTTCTCCTTTTTGAGAATGTAATGCCTCCAATGGAAGCAGACTTGTACACTGGACTACATTTCTTTTTTGTAATTGGGTTACTTACGAATGGTATATGATAGTGTCTCACTATGATAGGCTACGACATGTATGTGTTGAGTGAGAACTACTCCCACAACATAGTCAGAAACTTATGTATCAATATCAAAAGGTTGGTGTAGGCTAGGTAATGAGAGAACTAGGGCTGAGCACAAGTGTTCCTTCAAATCATTGAACGCTTTAGGTTGCGACTAACTCAACCCAAAATTTTCCTTGCCACCACACTTGGTCACTTGGATAAGGGCCCATGCAATATGGGAAAATCCCAACATGAACCTACAATAGAAATTGGAAAGGCCTGAGAAGCTTTGAAGCTAAGTGAGTGTGGTTGGGGTTGGCTAGTCATGAATAAAATGGATCTTGGTTGGATCGACATGCACCCCATGCTCATCAACAATGTATCCTAGGTATTGGACCATGTTCATGCCAAAGGAGCATTTTTCTAAATTTGTATATAGCTTGTGTTGTCCTAGAGTGTCTAGAACCCTGTTGAATATGTTGCAAGTGTTCCTCCCAACTCTTGTTGAAGATGAGGATGTCATCCAAATACACCACCACAAAATAATTGGTGAAATGCCACAAGATATTGTCCATCATCCTCATGAAATTTGTTGGGGCATTCGTCAATCCAAAGGGCATGACCAACCATTCAAGAAACCTTCTTTGGACTCGAAGGTAGTCTTCCATACATCGGTCTTCTATATTGGGACTTGGTGGTATTTGTACTTCAGATCAATCTTACTAAAGTATTTGACCCCATTGAGCTGGTCAAGGATATTGTCAATTCAGGGAATTGGGTATTGGTTCCTGACTTTAATTTTATTTAGGGCTCAATAATCAATGTGGATGAGATTGGTTGGATGTGCCCCTTTTTGTGAAACTCTTGGATATGGTGCTTGATTTTTTCATTTTTTGATAAAGAGTAGTGATAGACTAGCCCATTGGGTAGTGGTGTGTCAGAGGTCAAGTTGATTTAATTCTTTACCTGATAGTGCAGACGTACCCCGATGGGTGAGGATAAGATGTATTTGTATTCTTCCATAACCTTATCCATTTTTTTATACTACATGGAGAGACCTGTCATGGAGGCCATGGATGTGGATGCAACCTTCCACTCACTTTGAGCGTGAATCATGAAGAAGACAAACTCCCGATTTGAGAGAAGACCTTCCTTCATTTATTGGAAACAATCAAGGAAATGGCAGTAGGTGGGACTACCTTGGGTATCCTATACAATTTCCTGTCCAAAGTAATAATAACACTATGAGGCCTAGACATATATACAGCATGACATTTCCACAAATAAGGTTGCCCCAAAAGAACATCACAAAATTAAAGGGGGAAGACATCACATAATACCTCATCTTTGAAGGGTTTCATGGGAAGGTGACACTATTGGATGACATGGAGGTCGCTCCCTTAGAGGAGCCATTTGATGGTGTATGGTTGTGGGTGTGATGTTGTCAGTAGAGCCAACCGTTTGATGACCTCTGTTGAAATGAGGTTCTTATGTCTACCGCTATCAACTATGAATTATAGGGGGTACCTTTCACCCGCGTCTATGAATGAAAGAGGCACTCACCTTCCTCTGGTTCCTCAGGTTCACAGGGATGGATCTTGGTGGTAGAAATAGTGGCACTGGGTTCTGCGTCAATGATCTGTCTCCCTTTTTCTGGTTCTGACTGTGATTCAGAACCCACATCTGATTCAGATGCTTTCACCTCAGCCACCAATGACTTCTTTGAGAAGCATTTAATGGTGTTATGCCAGGGGATTTTGTGGAACTCTCACCACTTCCCAGTGTCCTTCTTTGTCTTCCCATTTTCCTTCTTTGTTTGCGGCTTAGACTGGTTGTGTAGACGTTGTCGATCCTTTCTCAGTTCTTTGTTCTACTAGTTGTGGATTCCTTTGGCATGCTTATGTTGTAATGAGTTCCAAAACCCAAACTATTGTGTCTTTTGTTTAATCTTATGCTCGATTTTGACAACATATCGATAGGTCGCACCCAAGGATGATATGTCCAGAAAATCCATTTATGTTTGTATGTATCTATGTATACCACCGTAGTACTTGAGCACCAAATTCCACTCAGAGTATTTGATACCCAAATTGGTGTGCAAGGTATGGAAGACATCAGTGAAATATGGAATTGTTTGGTCCCTTTCCTTCCGCAATGTGGTCCATCTTGTATATAAGTCATCATAAATTCCAACAAGGTAGTATTGTTCCTTAATAGAATCCCTGAAAGAACCCCAAGTGGGTGTGACTACAAATAATGTATATTCCTATATTCCCTTTTGCTCACATAAATTCTCTGACCGATATTTGACATGGGGGATATCCTTAAGGAGCAGAAATGTAATATTTTATCTATCAGAAAATTTATGGACAAAAAAATACCGTTCTAGAAGGTTTAACCATTTGTCTATAGTATCTGCATATATTTGACCTTCAAATATAGGAATATAAAAATTGATATGTCCCTTGAAGAGGGTAGTGACTCCGCTCGAAGAATATGTGTCACTTGTTGAAAGTTGTCAAAGGATTTGCATAAAATTATACATCATATTGTTCCTCTATCACACGAGGGCTTTCTCGAGAAATAGTTTAAAGTGATATCTGACCCCATCATCTCTCGTTTCTTCCCCCATGGGTGACCATTGGGTTCGGTGAAGCCAATATTGCAAAGTCTCAACTAGTTCAAGTCTCAACTACTTATACAGTGACCTCGTTGGCGATATGCATAGAGAAACAAATGAAGAGCATACCACTTTGATACGATTGATACGAATTTATGAAAGGAATGAAATGAAACACTGATCTATAAAATTAACACAGAGATACAATGAAACTTAACTTCTATTCAATAAAGAAATGTGTTGAAACTGTAAAATGTAGAATGAAACAATCTTGCTCAAATGATGGTAGCTAATATCTAAGAAGAGATGTTGCAGCTACACACATTCACCTAAGCACATTATGATGAGGCCTCTAGTATTTTTTAGCATCAATAACTAATCAGAAAACCCTAGACATCCAAAAACCTAACCCTAGGAGATGAATTTCTAAAATTCATGTGGGCCTCGATGGGGTAAGTTGGTACATCAACTTCCGAGGGTCGTAACTTTAGCATACAATCTTTGTTTTAGGTGCACGATAACCCATTGGAAAGGTCTATCCAAGGACTACACATTCTTCCATCACACTTTGACTCCTACAATAGTGTGACTATGGAAATCCCAAAAAATGTTGTTTAGGGCCTCAAAACAATCCCAAATGTTTAGGACCCGAAAATCTAGAAACAATTGCCAAGATGAAAACTGTATGTGAGCCAGTTGGAAGAGGTGGGTTGCCACCGATATCCACCTGGATCATTAGTGTTTCTATAATAGCATGTATGCTATAGGCATGTGATCCAAATACATATCAAATGCACATGATCAACCTTAATGGTAGAATGTTTTGACTGATGAGTATCATTCCTTGATGAATAATGAAACATGGGGTATAGTTCTGCAACTTCAAGGAAAAAATGTGATGAAGTGTTGATAGGTAAACAAATTTTTGGTATTCTTATCTACTTAAATCATAGTGGACCTAATATTTCCTTCTTTTTAGTGTGGTTTCTTGATTGATGCAAGATCCATAAGAAAATCACCTTACGACCATAAAGAGAATTGTTTTTTATATCAAGGGGACTTACTAACTTGGTATAAACTATTGTAGTGACAAAATGAACCAATTGGTTGGTTACAATGACTTGGACTATACCAAAAATGTTAATTACTACAAGTCTACATCGGGCTATTCCTTTTGTCTTAGTTCTAGACCCATATTCTGGTCTTGTAAAAATTAGAAGGAAACCTCATATTTGACTATAGAAGAATAATGTTGTGGTGCAATGCAAGATAGCACAAAAAAAGGTATTGATTCAAAATCTCATGGGTGAACTTGGTTTTCTATTTGACACATCAATTATGGTGTATTGTGGAAATCAAAGTGTGATACACATTACAGAGAATCTTGTTGCACAAGTAAGATGATGAATGTGGAGCTTCATGCTCATTAATTGATATAGTTGGTACAAGATAATATTGCGACTCTTGTTTATTGTAGGATAAACAATGAAGTTGTTGATATATTTATGAAACATCTATTAGAAGATAAGTTTATGAAACATCAAGCTATTCTTGTTCTTTTGGAAGCCACAATTGTGNTGCTAATGGGGAGGTGTTAGAACAACATGTTTAATGGTATATTGTTATGTTGATGAAATTTAAAATAATAATTAAAGAAAATCATTGTTGAAAATGTCATTTTGGCTACCTAACATCTATAGTTATGATGTTGAATTTTCAAAATAATATGATAAATTCCTTGAACCCTATGTTTCATTATTTCTGGTCAACTTTATACAAGATTAACCTCAGCCAAGAGGTCTAGGAACAACATATAAATATTCTCATTCAAACATTAGGAGAGTGAATAATATAAATTCACCCAACATGGACTATTCACTATTCATACTTATTTTATTATTGTAGAACACACATAACATAAATTCCTTGGTTATGTTCATTTCTTTTGATAATGTATGGGCCATTCATTTTCATTGTATAGTGACATTGATATGTAGTTGTCAAACAAGCATAACTCTCCATTTTAATTATTAATATCATGTGTTCAATGGGAGCATTTGGACATTAAATGATTATCCTTATATCATATTCATACCATCATATTGATTAAATGTTGATTATATATTGTTTTCTTACTCTCACTATACATAGATATTATGCTATTTGAAGTAAAACATAGTTTTGATAGCTATACCTTGATATACATTAGCACTCAATGAAATTTAATTATGAAAATTAGTTCTAAATTGTTTAATGATGTAAGGTACTAGATATATAATAATAAGAAGAAACATTAATATTGCAATAAATACCAGCAGAACAAAAAAACAAAATATAGAGAATTGTTGGCACAAGGGTAGACCGAGGGTTCAACTCAGAGAGTGCACCAACAAGACCTAGCTACTAGCCCTTTCGGAAACACCTGGGAGGCAGATGTAGTCTCACCTGAAGCAACTATGTGGGGGTTGCAGTACAGAGATGTCTACAACTAGAAGGAATCTAAAGTGGGTTCAACATGATCGACAAACAACAATCTAGTATTCTTTATCTTCCTAGGATCTACTGTGAAAGATATATCTATCATATCTAACACAGTAATGCAATAGCAGTATACCAATAACAAAGAACAGAACACCAATCACACATACAACACAAGATATACGTGGTTCACCCTCTCTCTAGGGCTACGTCCATAGAATTGTGCTTTATAATGTATTAAGATGAAGCATACAGTTCTTGTCTGTGCTCTCAACTAGCAAATCTTATTTCTTCTCCTCTCTATCCTTCCTGTGCACCCACCTGTAGGGTTTATCTTCGCACCCAGTTGAATATCTTACAATACCAGAAGGCTCTCACACTTAGCTCTTCTCTCTCACACAATATTACTCACTCGATCACACAATGACAAAGACAACAACAATGATCCTAACATCAACAAACCAACCCAAGTCCTTTAGACCTCTATTTATGCATTAAAATAGCTCACTGACATCCTTAGGTTGAAACCTATGTGTCACAGACCCTAGATACCAAAACCCTAGGTGTCTAAAACCCTAGGTCAGCTTGACCTGCATTTTCAGGGCTTCACTAGCCTGTCTTTCCTTCCTTCACACGCGGTGCTCCAAAGCATCCAACGGTGGGATTTTCCACTTGCTAAGTTGTACACGATCCTTCTTTCTTGTTAATCTGTCGTCCTCGATCTCCTCGTTCAACGACTTGATTCCTTTTACTTCACTTTGTATTTTCTTCTCTTTTTCTCACTTTGACCCAGTAATAGTCACTGTGTCTTTCGTTCAGTTCGCATTCTACCTTTTCTTCCTCGATCTTCATTTATTCCCATAATCAAAGGCCAACAAGCCCCCAACACTCACCTGTGAATCATCCCGAGGCACTTCAAGTCTGACCTTTTTGTTTTACTTCGACTTTAGACTGCGTAGTGCAACCTTTGCTTTCTGCTCTATGCCTCATTTCATTCCTTCCTTCCTTGTGCAGACTGTCTTTTCTGTTTCTGGTACCGAGTTTCAACTTCACCTAGTACCTGGACCATTTTCCTTATGATTTTACATAGAGCTATCAGGCAACTGGTTTTCATAGTACAACTTCAGTCATCCCTCGTTCACTAATTCTTTTCCACTATCCCATTTTCTTGTGGATGGTAAGGTGTGCTTTTCTGATGGTGGACTACAAATTCCTCAGTCAGGGCTTCAATTGTTTTATTTATGAAATGTGTGTCTTGATCACTCATAAAGATCTTTGGGCATCGAAACCTAATTATGATGTCATCAAATATGAAGCACACAGATGTAGTGGCACTACAGTCCTTAACTTCTCTTGCTTGAGCCCATCTATTCAAGTGCTATGTCGTTGTAATTATGTACCTTACTCTTGTGCGCTTTCCTGGTGGGTTTATAGGTCCCAGGAAGTCAATGGGCAGTTTTTCAAATGCTTGTAGGGTCATTTGTGGTGTTAATGGAATTTCATCTCTTATGGATGGTTTCACAAATATTTGGCATACATCACAAGCTTTGTAATAGTTTTTAGCATCTCGGTGTAAGGTAGGCCACCAAAGGCCAGCTCTAAGAAACTTTTGCGCAGTTTATTTCCCTGGATAATGTCCTCATGCAATTCCCTCATGAGATTTTTCAAGGACCAATGGTCTCTTTTCCTCCATAACACATCTTCTCAATATCTCATCAGGTCCCTTCTTATAGAGTTGTCTAGCTATAAGTGAAAAGTCTGTAGTGCACACTACTAGTGGTTTCTTCTGAGGAATTGTATACTCACTAGGTGCCATTCCTGTTGACAGGAACTGGACTATTTCTACGAAGTGGTCATCAATATTTCTAATGGCCAGCAACTGTGCGTCCGACAGTGTATCCTCCAAACTAGTGGGCTCTTCTCCATGTTCCAACCTCGACAAGTGGTCAGGAACTTTGTTCATTCTTTCTGGCCTTACTATGATCTCAAAGTCATATTCTTGAAATAGCAGAATCCATCTACATGTTCTCACCCCCAACACTGGCTTGTTGACTAGGTATTTCAATGAGGAGTGATCAATAAACATTTTAAGGTGTCCTCCCTGTTAGAAAAACAAGACCACGGAGAAATAAAATAAAACAAATACATAAAAAAAAACACAGAAGACACACAATACAAGAGAGACACAGATTTACCTGGTTCACCTAGTGTGGGCTACGTCCACCAGAGAAATTGCCAGGTCCTTCCTTTATTATTATCCAGCAAATGAAGGGATACAACCTACAACAAAACTCGTTGTAACTTCCTCTTCTTTCTCTCATAGTCTCCTCTCTCAGAATACAATATTCACCATCATCCATAGTCGCAATACATTTCCCTCATAAAAGAGGGTTTCCTTTTAGGGAAAAAAACTCTAACATAATCTCTACTGTTAGATCTGCAACCTTATAATGAACAGTCCATATTTACAATGAAATTACAATATACTTTTACAAGGCAATTTTTGCTTCGGGGGCTTGGCCCCCAAACCCCCGCTGGGGACACGCTTGCCCCAAAACCCCGGAGAGGGGGTACCCCCCCTCTGCACTCCCCCGCGTGGAAGAGTGTACATACTTATGGGGTGTAAATACTTATGGGGTATAAACATGGCTGAAAGCAAGGACCTCTGAATCAGGAAGATAATCAGGATCCACAACCAACAATCTCCCACTTGGAGACTGATCTCAAAAACTCCACCGTTGTTGTATATGTTGGACTCTGAACCTTATTGGACCTAGAAAATTTCTCATTTTCATATTCATTCTTGAAGACCAACTGAAACTGAGCAGGAACTCAGTTTCTCCCTAGTTACTCCCTTTGTTAACATGTCTGCAGGATTCTGGCTAGTGTGTATCTTTTCCATCTTCAATTGTCCATCTTCCAAAGAGGATCGTATGAAGTGGCACCTCAACTGTATATTCTTAGTCTTCGAATGGAAGGATGAGTTCTTTGCAAGGTGAATGGCACTTTGACTGTCACAGAACCTATTGTTCTCTTGCTTCTTTCCCAATTCCTCCATAAACCTTTGTAACCAAATCATCTCTTTACTAGCCTCTGTAGCAGCAACATACTCTGCCTCTATTGTTTCGAAATCCAACTTATTGTTGTTCCACCTATAGTAAAAACATACCCTGTGGTGCTCCTTCTGGTGTCTTTATCACCTGCCATATCTGAATCAACATATCCCTGTAGAAAAGTGTTTGAACCTCCAAAACACAATGCATGTGTCATAGAACCTCTCAAATACCTAAGAATCCACTTTACTGCCTCCCAATGTTCTTTACCTGGATTGTTCATATACCTGCTCACAACTCCCACTGCATGTGCAATATCTGGTCTTGTGCAAACCATTTCATACATCAAGCTGCCAACTGCTGATGAATAAGGGACCCTAGACATGTATTCTATCTCCTCCTATGTCTTGGGACACATCTCCTTAGTTAATTTTAAATGGATGGCCAAAGGTGTACTAACTAGTTTTGCATTCTGCATTCTAAACCTCTCCAACACCTTCTCAGTGTACTCACCCTAAGATAATGTCAGTTTGCGATTTTTCCTGTCTCTTGTTATTCTCATGCCAAGGATTTTATGTGCAGCACCCAAATCCTTCATCGTAAATGAATTGGATAATTTCTTCTTGAGCACATCTATATCCTTCATATTAGTCCCTTCAACAAGCATGTCATCTACATACAATATCAAGATAATAAAGCTTCCATTTTCTAGCTTTTTAAAATAAACACAGTTATCATAATGACATCTACTATAACCCTATTTTGTCATAAACCTATCAAACTTCAAATACCACTGCCTTGGAGCTTGCTTATACAATCTCTTCTTCAACCTGCATACCAAATTCTCCTTCCCTTTGACCTCATACCCCTGTGGCTGCTACATAAAAATCTCTTCCTCCAAATCCCCATGGAGAAAAGTTGTTTTTACATCTAACTGCTCAAGATGCAAATCTTCTATTGCCACAAGACTTAAAATATTCCTAATTGAAGTCATTTTAACAACAGGAGAAAATATTTCATCAAAATCTATACCTTTCTTTTGTGCAAACCCCTTTACAACAAGTCTAGCCTTGTACTGCTTTTCTCCTCCATATTCTTCCTTCAACTTGTAAACCCATTTATTCGGCAATGCTCTTTTTCCCGCAGGAAACTGAACCAAGTCCCAAGTCTGGTTATTTTCCAAGGAATCCATTTCCTCTTTCATGCCTTGCTCCCACTTATTTTTGGTGTCTACTTTCATTGCCTCTTCATAACATTCTGGTTCACCGGAATCCGTCAACAATAAATAATATAATGAAGGAGAGTATCGTTCAGGGGGTATAATTAACCTGGTAGATCTTCTAACAACACTTGCAGGTGTTTGAGGTACCTGTTGCTCCTGTTGTTGTACATTTTGATTTTCTGGTTCCTTTGGAATTTCTTTTTCATTGATCTCATCAAGCACTGTGTATTCTTGTTTTCTTGTTTCCTGTTACTTTCCCTGCAACTGATCTTTGTACATGACCTTCTCATTGAATATGACATCTCTACTCCTAATGATTTTGTTATTTTCATAATATCATAAGCGATAACCAAAATCATTAACACCATATCCAATAAAGGTACACTTCTTGGATTTTTCCTCAAGCTTTGTTCTATTTTCTTTATCAATATGGACAAATGCTTCACAACCGAATGTTTTCAAAAAAGAATAGTTTACCTTTTTCCCTTTCCATTCCTCCTCTATAATTCTACCATCCAAAGATCTTGAAGGTCCTCTATTTATTAAGTAAACAATAGTATCTACAACATCTACCCAAAACTGTAAGGGGAAACCAGCATGCAATCTCATACTCCTTGCATGCTCCATGATTGTCCTATTCATCCTTTCTAACACACCATTTTCTTGTGGAGTTCATGGAACTGCCTTCTCTCTACAAATCCTATGGTATGAACAGTAATCATCAAACTCCTTGCTACAGTATTCACCTCCATTATCTGATTTGAGACACTTCAAACTTTTTCCTGTCTCATTCTCAACTAAAGATTTCCATTTCTTAAAAGTATCAAAAACATCAGATGTTTGTCGAATGCAATAAACCCAACTTTTTCTAGTTGCATCATCAATAAAAGTAACATAATAATGAGAGCCACCAAGAGGTGATACCTGAGCTGGTCCCCATACATCTGCATGCACAATCTCTAACCTTTCGTTCTTCTTTTCTTTTCCGACTCTGAGAAATCTGACTCTCTTTTGTTTTCCATAAACACAATGCTCACAGAAGTCCAAATCAATTTGTTTAAGATCTGGCAGCAAATTCCTTTTGTGAAGGATCTGCATACCCTTGTCACTCATGTGTCCCATCCTATGATGCCATAGTGTTGTATCCACTCTTGTAGAAGCTAAATATAGAGAAGAGTCAGTATTACCAGTACATAGATACAATGTACCTACCTTCTCTCCTTTTGCTATCACCAATGATGCTTTGATGACCTTCCATGTCTTATCTATAAATATCTATATACAACCTTCACTTGTCAACTGCCCTATTGAAATCATATTTTTGTTTAAATCTGGAACATGCTTTACCTCTTTCAACAACCATTGGTTTCCATTTCATTGCTTTATTTTTACCTTTCCCATTCCAACAATTTTGCATGGTTTATCATCACCCAAATGAAACTGTCCAAAATCACCTTGAACATAATCTAGAAAATGTTTCCTATGGTGTGTGGCATGAAATGAAGCCCCTGAATCTACTACCCAAGACTCACAAATATTATCTATAGAAAGAATCAAAGCATCTTGTAACACATCACCTGTTACATTTGCTTCCCGATTTCTCTCCTGCTGTCCATCTCTTTGTTTCTTTGGAGATCTGCAGTCTTTCTTCAGATGTCCTTTCTTCCCACAATTCCAGCACTCTATCTTTCCAAGTCTGGATTTGGATTTGCCCTTCCTAGAATTTCCACGGTTTCCTAAGCCCTTTCCTCTATCATTTTGTCTTCCCCAGTTCTCATTGTTCAATGCATTTCCTGATGTCTCACCTGTGATTTTTCGTCGCATTTCCTCACTAAGGATAACACCAACAACATCATCAAATTTTGAAGTATTTGAACCAAAGACAGAGTTATGTACATCCATGACCAAGCCATTCCAGCTTTCTGGCAATGAGCAGAAGATTAGAAGAGCCCTAACCTCATCATCAAAGTCCACTTTTACAGAACTTAGTTGATTAGTAACCGTATTAAATTCATTTAAATGATCTGCAATAGACGCACCTTCTGACATATTCATATTAAATAATCTCTTCATTAGAAATACCTTATTCGACCCTGAGGGTTTTTCATACAATTTGTCCAACACATCCATCAAACCCTTCGTTGTCTTTTCTTTCGAGATATTGAAAGCCACCGATGCTGCCAGGCTCAGTCGTATCATTCCTAGAGCCTTTCTGTCAAGAATATCCCATTCTTCGTCCTTCATGGCCACCGGATTCTTTGCTACTCCGCTCAATGGTAGGAATAGATCCTTCTGATATAAATAATCTTCCATCTGCATCTTCCATAACTGGTAGTTTTGGCTATTGCTCCCACTCGAACCAGGAACCCTCTTTTCCTGCGAGTTACCGTAAACTTTCCATCTTCTGGCATTGCTCCCACTCGAACCAGGAACCCTCTTTTCCTGCAAGTTACCTTACGCTTTGATACCAGTTGTTAGAAAAACAAGACCACAGAGAAATAAAATAAAACAAATGCAGAAACAAAACACAGAAGACACACAATACAAGAGAGACACAGATTTACGTGGTTCACCCCATGTGGGCTACGTCCGCTAGAGAAATTGTCAGGTCCTTCCTTTATTATTATCCAACAAATGAAGGGATACAACCTACAACAAAACCTGTTGTAACTTCCTCTTCTTTCTCTCACAGTCTCCTCTCTCAGAATACAATATTCACCATTATCCATAGCCGCAATACATTTCCCTCATAAAAGAGGGTTGCCTTTTAGGGAAAAAATCCCTAACATAATCTCTATCGTTAGATCTGCAACCTTATAATGAACGGTCCATATTTAAAATGAAATTACAATATACTTTTACAAGGCAATTTTTTCTTCAGGGGCTTCACCCCTGAACCCCCGCTGGGGGCCCACTTTCCCCCAGACCCCCTAGTCGAGGGGATATACCCCCCGGACCCCGTAGAGGGGGTACCCCGTAGAGGGGGTACCCCTCCTCTGCACTCCCCTGCGTGGAAGAGTGTACATACTTATGGGGTGTAAATACTTCATGGGGTATAAACATGGCTAAAATCAAGGACCTCTGAATCAAGAAGATAATCAGGCTCCACAACCAACAAAACAAGTAGTGGTGAAATTTCTACAATGCATACACCATGGATAACCCCTCTCGCTCGGTAGTGGTGTAATTAATCTCAGAAGTTGATAGCTTCCTGTTGGAAAAGGATAACGGGTGGTCAATAGGTTGTGCTAACACTGCTCTTAAATCAATAGAATACTTATCGACATGCACATGGAACTCCTTTCTCGAATATGGAAAAACCAAAATAGGTGCAGTAACCATTTTTTTTTCAGTGTGTCGAAGCTCTGTTGACACTCTTCTGTCCAACTACACTGAAATTCTTTCTTCAAAACCTTCTCCATGGGTGTTGTAATCTGGGCATATCCTTTAATGAACTTCTTGTAGTATCTAGTATGTCCCAGCACAATGCGCAATTGTTTTACTGAAGTAGGAGAAGGTAGATCAACTATAATGGAAATCTTAGATGGATCAACCATCAATCCCTGCTTGCATACAATATGACCTAACATCACTCCAAATGGTGAGAATAAGATGTATTTCTTAAGATTCAAGGCAATTTAACACTGCCTACATTTGTCCAACAATAGCCTTAGACATTCAATATGATTTTTCAATAAACTAAAAACAGTCCAATCATCAAAATATGCTTTTAATGATTCTCACTACTCTTGAGGAATGTTTCTCCAGGATGCTTCACAACTTCGCACATGGTCCTTTGGGCATCTTCGACCTGTGTACCAAACTTCACAGCCTTCTACTTGTACTGAGAATCATGTTGTCATCAAGCTACAACATTGTACCCAGCCTATAATGTTGGTTTTGTGTGTCCCCCACCATATTGTTGGTGTGGCCTTCAGGGCCTCATCCATTTCCAACAATGTTTGTTGCATTGATACACTTTCTTCAAAGTCTGACAAGAAGGTTTCTAAAGGATCCAGACCATCAAAGGTGAGTAAGTTACTTACTATTGTGTCGATCCAATGAACTTCTCTGGTTAATCTAGCACATATTCTTGTAGATACTTCATACATTTTATTCTACCAGTTCTCCAATGATTCTTATGAGTCTGATGAACATGCATTTTCACTTCCACATCTTAGGTTTCCATCAGTCGTAGTATTAATGTAATCCTATTGTCTGGTTGTTAATCTATATATGTTTTCCAGTTCATATGTGCAGTCTTCTCCTCTAATGGGCTCTATGTATCGTTGACATTCATATGGATCTAAGGGTGTAATGACCTTAAGGCCATATCGTTCAAACATCATATGTATTTTATTTAAATCAACCACAGTGGAATTATTGAAATCCCAATCAATTCCTAACAACGTAGGGTGAGGACAGCTATCATCAACTATCTCAATTACCTCAAAATTTGCAAACATTATTACTCCGTCGATGTTCACATGGACATGTTCCAATCGTCCAAAGGCACCGACAACTTGTTGATTAGCCATCCTAAGATGGATAGGGGAATAGATCAACTTTGGTTTTCCCATTAGTGCCCAAGTTTCATTCGTCATGACATTGACCTCCAACCCTCAGTTGAGGACCACATAGTCTATATCATATTCTCCTATTTGAGAATTCAAGTGTAATTCCTTATTTGTCCTTCTATTTTTAGCGATTTAGTGTATTTCCCTATTCAATAAGGGGTCTATATTTTCTATCTCATGTTGTCTGATTAAATTTTGTAGTTTTTGTACAATGCTCTCATCCTGAATCAACTTAATACAAGTATATAGAAATTCCATGAGCTTTCTTACCTCTTTTCCTTCTCTTGGCAAAGCAGACTGATCAAATGCCTGAGGCATCCCATATTCCCTTACTTATGGTCATGTATTTGATGAAGATCCTTGGTCTGCTTTGAAATATTTTCTTTCCTCCTCAAATATATGTCTTTCTTTCTTTGCATCAAAAGTTTGGGTCTTCTCTACAACTTTCCTGATTCTTGAGTCTTATGTAGTCTTTCCTTGGGTCAGTCTATCTTCTCCTGTAACAACTCTTCCTCTAGTGATAACATCAAAACCGGGGTCTTCTTCACGAGGTTCGTCATATATCAGTTGCACTTGCAAGTTCTGGTGAGGTCATCATCTTTCCTTAAGCTTAGCCAGCAATGCTGGACATTCCTCGATAACATTCTCGAAGGAGTTGCAATAGCTGCAAGTAGTACAAGGGTTCTGATAGTCCCTTGCTAGGTGTCCTGGCTATGTGTAGTTATAACATATTATCTATCCTTGGCCTCAACCCATACCTCATCCTCATCCTCATCCTCTGAATCCACCACGAGGATTGAATTTTCCTCTCCCAAGTGAGTTATATTGTGTAGTATTTCCTTCTTGTTGTACTTCGCCTTGAATTTTGTATATGTCTCTTGACCTTTCATGCATGAGATCATAAGCCCTACAATATCTATCATCATGTCCCACATAATTATAGAACGTCCAATACAAATTTGTGGGTGTTTGAACATAATTTTGCATGCAATAGCACTCACCGGGGCAATGTCTATTTCGACATACCTTGCATGTAATATACCAGATATAAAATGTATGTAGAACAGAAATAAAATGCTAGTAATGAAAAAATAATAGCAATATAACCAGAGCATTCACCACAATAACACTCAAATGATATAAGAATAACAACAAAAATAGCACTTTGAATCTGAAAGAAATGTTCACGAGCCTCTTTGAGGGAGCAAATTCTAGTTGAGCAGAGCTCTATTACAATATATCCAAGCTAGGGTTATCATACCCTCAAATCCTATTTATACTAAAAAGACACATCTAGCGGAAGATCCTTCTAGAAGAAGAAGATTCTATTAGGTCATCTTACATCCACCTTATTCTATTTTATTGAAAGGCCTTATTAATATTGACCTTTATTACATCTGAATATATTGTTCTACCCATGTGCGGGTTAGGACCCTAACATGTCCACCCCCTTAAAAACAGCCTTGTCCTCAAGGCTTGAGATGAGGAAATTTTTGCAGAATGGTAGCACTTCCTTGATGGTTCTCTGATGTAGTCGACACTCACGTTGGTCCAAAACTGCTTCTAGTTGTCACCAAATGGATCCTTCTTCAGCTAACTCAGGAAGGTTGGTTTGAATTTGGCACTTATCTCCAATCACCTTCTTTAAGCATGAAACATGAAAAATAGGATGTAGCTTTGAATGGCTGGGAAAATCTAACTGATAAGCGACTTGTCCCACACACTTGAGCATGGTATAAGGACCATAAAATTTGGGCACTAGCTTATGACAATGCTCGACCTTGAGGGAAGTTTGATTATAAGGTTGCAGTCGAAGAAACACCTAATCCCCTTCTGCAAATTGATGTTCAGAGAGACCTTGATCTGCTTGTTGCTTCATCTGATTTTGTGCCATGACCAAATTCTCTTTGAGGGTACGGATAATAGCCTCTCGAGTTGTAAGTGTTAGGTCAATCATCTGGACCTTCGAGGAACCCAATAAGTATGAGAGAACTGAAGGTGGCTTCTGTCCATATACCACGTCAAAAGGAGTCATGCATGTAGTTTTATGGTATGAAATGTTGTACCACCATTCAGCTAGGGGTAACCATTGATCCCACTAATTTTACTTTTTCGAGGCAAAACACCTCAAATATGTTTCCAAAAACTTGTTGACAACCTCCATTTGGCCATCATTCTAGGGATGATAAGTTGTGCTAAGATGCAATTCAGTGCCTTGTATCTTGAACAGTTCTTGCCAAAAATTGCTTGTGCAAGTTGGGTCGCGATAAAAAACAATAGAGTGTGGCATGCCATAAAGCTTGAAGACCTGATCCATGAAGATTTGAGCCATCGTGGATGTTGTAAAAGGGTTTTGAAGGGCACATAATGAGCATACTTGGAAAGGAAATCAATAACCACCATGATGATGGATTTATTTCCCGATTTGGGTAAGCCAGTAATAAAATCCATAGAGATTTCCTTCCAAAAAGCAGGTGGAATTGGGAGCATTTGTAGTGTGCCCGACGATTTGACTGTTTCTCCCTTGCTACGTTGACACACATCACATTCAGATAGAAAATTACAAATGTCCTATTTCATAACGTTTGAAAGTTATGAAAAATGAATGTTTGACCCTAAAAAATGTATCCCAGAAAAATGAACGTTTGACCCTGTCATAGTTTTTGGTGAACCCGAAATGCCCTATTGTGGGTGTAGCATGAAGATCAAAAAGTACCGTGGATTTAATATTTGATTGTTTACTTAAATAAGAACGACCTTTGTATCGAAGTTCCTCATGGATCCAAGAGTACCCTGGATAAGCTAGAGGATTGGACTACAATTGGTGGATCAACTACGAACTTTTGGGATCTTGTAGCCATTCTTGGTGAACGGCTTGGAGCCAATCTAGTAAAATGAATGAAAGAGAAAAAAAGGGATCCTTCATCTTCATATTTTTGGGAAAGTGAATCCACAACCACATTGTCTTTGACTTTCTTATAAATGATCTCATAATCATATCCAAAGAGGTTAGTCACCCATTTTTGTTTTTCTGGGGAGGAAATGTGTTGTTCCAGAAAATACTTGAGGATTTGATGGTCTGTCTTCATTTGGAAACGTTGCCCAATAGATAAGGATGCCACAGATCCACAGTATGTAGAATAACCAACATTTCCTTTTCATAGCTGGATCTGCCCAGATTTATTTCAGATAGTTGCTTGTTGGTAAAGGCCAAAGGTCGATCCTCTTGCATAAGGACAACACCAATTCCTTTCTTTGAGGCATCACATTCCAACACAAAAGTATTTGTGAAATCGGGAAGGGCGAGGACTAGAGTGGTGCATATGGCCATCTTCAAGGTTTGAAAAGATTGAGTAGTGGATGGAGTCCAAGTGAAAGATTTCTTTTTGAGGAGAGAAGTGGGAGGTGTTTCAATCTTCCCATAATTCTTAACAAACTTGCGATAATGCCCTGTTAATCTTAGAAATCCATGCAAGCTCTTAAGAGTCTTTGGGTGAGGCCAGTCTTGCATTGATTCAATCTTTTTAGGATCCACCCTGACACCATATTTTCCAACCATATGACCCAAGTATTCTACTTCTAAGCCGCCAAAAGCACATTTAGATTGTTTCAGGAAAATTTGGTGCTAAGAGAGTAGATGGAGAGCTCGATCCACATGAGAAAGATGGTTTGTCCAGGTTTTGCTATAGATGAGGATATCATCAAAGAAAACTAAGACAAAATGGAAGAGAAAAGGACGAAAGACATGATTCATGAGGCTTTGGAAGGTGGAGGGGGCATTACACAAGCCAAAGGGCATGACCAAAAACTCATAGTGGCCCTCATGAGTTCTAAAGGCTATCTTGGGAATGTCTGCCTCTTTCATACGTATCTAGTGGTAGCCCGAACGAAGATCCAGTTTAGTGAAGAATTGGGCGCCACTCAATTCATCTAGGAATTCATTAATGATAGGAATGGGGAATTTGTCTTTGATGGTAAGTTTGTTGAAGGCATGGAAGTCAGGACACATTCTCCAAGAACCTTCTTTCTTTAGGACCATGACCACAGGAGACGAGTAGGGGATCGTATTGGGGTGGATAATGCCTTCATTAAGGAGTTCCTAGACCATTTTCTCAATTTCATTTTTTTGGGAAAAGGGGTGACGATACAGACGGATATTGGGAGGAAGGCTTATGGGTACAAGGGGAATGGAATGATCATGAACACCATGGGAAGGAGGGAGGCCTTGGGGAGTGGAAAAGACCGATTGATGTTTAGAAAGGATGTCTTGGAGGTCTTGTGATACTGAGGGTGTCTATGTTGCTTGTATGGCATGGAGTTGGGCAATAACACTAGAATGACCCTTTTTGAGCATCTTTTCCATGCAATGGGAACTAATGATCTCAAGTGAACCGACATTGATGCCTTGAAACTTATATTGGTGGCCCTTCTAGTTGAATTGCATGGTTAAGTCTTTAAAATCCATGAGAATGGGACCCAAAGTCCTTAGTCAGTCTGCACCCAACACAATGTCACAACCTCCCATGTCGATAGAAAACATATGGGATTCCCAAGTGGTAGTCACTAATTTGAAGACGCACATTTTCACAACACCCTCCACATTTCATGGAACCACCATTGGCAATCATGATTTGGAAATTATTGATGGCATGGATATAGTAATGAGTTTCTTGGGCAATGTGGTGATGAATAAAATTATGGGTGTTATCACTATCAACCAGAATGATGACCTTTCTATGCTTGATGTAACCGATTATCTTGATGGTTTGGGGGTGTTATAACGCTCCCCTGCCCCCTTTGAAGGAGCGCTACTCATCTTGAAAGAGTTGGCGCTCCCCTAAAGCTTACCAGGGAGCACTACATTGCTCTAATGCCCCTTCTAAGGGAGCGTTGCCTAATCTGAGGCAGTAGTTGGCCCGTTGAGGAGAATAAGGAGAGGATCTTTCAAGATTAGGAGGCAGTTGTGTTCGAATTCTTGGTTTCATCAAGATATCCCTGATCTAAGGAGGAAGTTCCCAACTTGTTCTAAAGATAAATCAAGAGGTTAAGCTCCCCTTAACCTATATAAGCAGGCTCTATGATGGTGGAAAGGGGGAAGAATTGCTGGTATGAAACTTATGATCTTGGCGGAAACACACAGTCATCCAAAGGAGAGTGATCAGTGAAGTTGTTGTTATCCAGGTTATGGATCTTTCAGGCAAGGGTTAGACGAAGGGGACTTGACGAAGCTGTCGCATTCGCATCTACAATTGTAAGTACTGTTGTTGTTATTCTCATCAATATGACACGCTTGGCCTGTTTCTTTCTAGTTTGTGTCTAATGTCACATAAACTTATCATTAATTGATAGATCTGTTTTCAAGCTAATATCAATAGAGTAGGAAGTGGTTGTATCTTGTTTGTCTGTAGAACTCAGCGAGGAGAAAAGGATTGGAGCGCAACTCGGAGCGTGCAGGGACAAACGTCGATAAAAGGTACTTTTGTCATCCTTCCTTCTCATGTGTTAGTTTAGATAGATTTGAAAGGAAGTCAGTGTCCACGTTAAGAATTTTATGTCTTAGAGTTAGGGTCAAGCTCTTTGAGGCAATCTACCTATCCGCAGGGAGATTTTCCTACAACAAAAACTGGCGACTCCACTGGGGAGATAGCCTCAAATCGAAACTTCTTGTTTCGATTTCCCCTCATTGACCTAGTTCTACCCCTTGATTGTTTCAGACCTAGTTCACTCCTCTTTTGATCGGTTTCATGATCTGATTGGCTCCTTACCCTATCACAATCAGCATAATTGTCGTAATTGAATTGCATTTTTTTTATTTTTTGACATTTCTAGGAGCTTTTGAACCTGGCGCCCCTATCCCAGTGTTAACAGAGCACCAATGATCCCCCATAGTCTTGCACAGAGCGCTATAATGCTCCTCGCCTTTAGCAACAGAGTGTCAACCCTCTTTGGCCCAAAAAACCTTCCAGAATTTCTTTTTATGGGTTTTTCCTCTATGTCTCCTCTGCTGAGTAACCTTGTGAGTCAATGTTTCTTCCCTTTCAGCCTTGATATTTGTCGTTTTCTTGAAGAATAAACATCTTACTAGTTGGATTTCGTAGCCTTCTTCACTATTGTTATCGAGTTTTTCTATTGATTAGAGTCCAAGACTCATGCATTGTCATTCTCTCTATTTAACTGAGTAAAAACCCTGGTGAAGGTCATCAAAGGCCTACAGACCTCTTCATCTCGATTTTAGTTAAGATCATTGTTCTTCAAATTCTTCTTTTGGGTGTGAAGTTTGTTTTCTCTTTGGTTGTTTCTTTTCTTTCGCTTTTCGTTTTGATTGTGATGAAAGGGTGTATTGTTTGTATGACTTTTGCTTATGCTAGTTTGATTTTCATTCATACAAGAAGGTAATTAGCAAGACGAGCATTGTGTTGAATCGATCATTATTCATGTGCAAACAATAAAGGCATCTTCATGATTGATTGTGCATATTAGAAGGCATTTAAAAGTTTTAGCATTACATCAGGATTTGATTGAGAAAAATAATTGCTTGAGGACATTCATTATTTGTGCTTGTTAGTGAAAAGAACTTTCTCTCTCCCTTAGATAGATGTTTCATCGAAAGGAAATGACTTCTTGTCATATTTGATGCATTCTTTGGGTCTGAATCATAATTCCATTTGTTTCACTTCCATGCACCCCTTTGCGTAAAGAACAGCCATAAAATAAACGCTAATTAAAAGTTATCTAGAAATTTTTCTTTTCTAGGATCCTCCACCAACAGTAGACTAGGATTAGTACTTTAGATTAGGGCTGTGAGCCTAACTCTCCAAAGTTTCCAAAACAAATAGTAGCATCCTGAGTTAGGGAGAGTCAAATCCATTTATCGTATAAGTCTGCCTGGGATCCCCCTCTCACACAGGGGTTACGCAAGAGGTCGTATTCGGGTGAGCTATGGGGACTAACCCTTCGTGGTTTAACTGATTGTGGTGGTCAGATCGTATTATGGGGGTCACTTCAAGGTAAATCCACAATTACTATATGGAAGCCTTTTAGTTGATTTCAGGCTTGATACCCTGCCCATACGTTCGGATCGGACTGTCGACTATGCCCACCCAGGGGCTAACTGTGAATTGGTAACCTTAGTGGCCATAATATTTAGGGTCTTACACAAGGTGACAGTGACGGGAAGTCTCACTGTACCTGGAGCAGACATTGGTCAAACTCACTCGGGCTCCTTGGAGGGTAAATCCACAATTACTGCGTGGAAGCTTGCACCAAGGCGTAAGTCCGTTAAGCAGGTCACCATTGTAACTGTTCCACCCTATCCCCGCCCCTTCTAGACTTGATCACGCAACATTGGATTTCATCACCAACTAGTACGGTCATCAAAAGAAGGTCATGTTTGCTTGGTTGTGATTCTTAGATTTTTTAGCGCATGCTATCTCTTTTCGCTAGTTGGCCATAGATTTCTTCCGCCGACTCTTCTTCGCCAACATCGACCCTCCACGACTCTCACGAAGGCTATAGGGACTTCCTCCAGAAAATATGGAAGGAAACACCCCTTTACCCCGTCATTCTACGGAGGAATATCCTCAACAGAGCGAGGTTCAAAATACTACAACTTCCCAGGAAGAAGTTCCCATTCCTTTGGAGAATTTTCGAATTGTTTCAGAATCTATGGAATCTTACCACATTCTGAAGGGATACGAACAACAAATCCTCCACCTGAATTCCATTGGGGAATTTGTTGTCATCAATCCTTCTGACATTTTGGTCGGGTCTTCTCAAAACCCTTTAGCCAGTGACCCCTTTTGGACTGAAGACGTTGTTCTAAGTCCACCACGTTTGGTGCGAGATCTTTATGGAACAGGGGAAGGTGTCGATGCACCTTTTTCCTACACTGTACCCCCAAATCACTTCACCGGTACCACCACTTTTACAGCCACACCACCCGTTGGTCCGAAAACACCATCCGTTGGCCCAAGGTCTACTATTCCACTCCAGACGGCCCATTCGACAATGGCCCCACACATTCTGACTATCCCTGTCAGTAACGTGATAGTTAATCAAGCTCTGATTGGCACACCTGTTACACCAATACCTACACTCCCTTTTAGATTCAGGGCACTAAATTCTCCCACTACCACCATTGCCCAAACTACTACCCAAATTATACCGGGAAGTTCCATACCTATCCAACAACCCATAGGGACCAGTCTTGGTGGTCCCAACCAACTTGGCAACACTGTTCAATCATTAATGTCTGGCTCTCAGATTCCAGAAACTCTAACTCATGGTGGGGAGAATCCTCCCACCGGAGGACAAATTCCATTTAGGGGAAACCCTAATGCTGGGGGGCATCCTCCCACCGGAGGAAAAATTCCATTCAGGGGACACCCTCATGCTGGAGGACAGCCTCAATCCAGAGTCTACCATCAACCACATGGACAAAATGTGTCCACCGCACCCAATCCATGGAACTTCCTTTCCCAAGGAAACCCACAGTTCTCGATAGGACAAAATGTTCAGACCCCGTAGCAACCCCCTTATGGACAAATGCCAAACCCACCCTATAACCCACAAAACCCATCTGGTTATCCTCCACTCACACATGCTCTCAAAACATCTCAACTCCTATGTACCTTGGTCAAAACCAACCTCACATGAGAGGGCCCACGAGTTATAATTATCCACATAAATCAGTATTGGGCCCCACTGGTATCCCTCTGCCACACCAACATTACCCACAGGTTAACCGACAATTACCTTTTCTAGCTACCCTGGACCTTCCAGACTTGTCTCGGTTAACGAATGATCCTATTTATCATTCTCTGGTTTGGCCAGCAATTCCAGCTAAATTTCCTTCTGATATCTCAAAATTTGACGGAAAGTCCAAAGAAGACCTGAAAAACCACGTGATGACCTTGCATTTGTGGTGTTCATCCAAATCCCTCATGGACAATTTGATTTGTTTGCGTCTTTTCCAACAAACACTTACGGGTTCCGTAGCAAAATGGTATATTGAATTACCACGCACATCTTTTCACGATTTCAACTCCCTCGCCATGTCCTTCCTCACGCACTTCCAACTACCCATTCGATACAATATGGGTACTGAACTATTAACCTCCCTTTGTCAGACAACTTCCATGCATATCTTTGACCACATTCATGAATGGAGACGATGACGAAGGCTAATCAAAGTGGTCATTCCTGACCAATTATTAGCGGAATGGTTCACTAAATCGTTGTTACCCAAGATTGCTCGTGACGTTGCCATGGGTGGTGTTTTCACCGAGGAAGAAGCCATTGCCCGAGCTCAGTACTTAGACTTAGTATATTCGCAATATGGTACTCTATATGAGTTGATACCAAACGCTACACATGCCACTAACGATCCATTCAAACCATCAACTGCTTCGCATGCGAATGGAGTTATTGGCTCCGTCAAAACTCAATCTACTACCCAGCCTACTGGAACAATCCAGCGGCCCGCTTCGATGGATGCTCCCAGTTCGACTGCACCCCCTTCTACCCCCCCTCAAACTCAAGTCTCTGATGTGAATGCGGTCCAATAAACCCCTTCACAACAACTTGGGGGCAAGAAGAAAGCGAGAAACAAACCAAAGAAGAACAATAACAACGAACAACCCAAAACCCAACCACAAACCCCTACTGCCGGAAAAAAACCGCAATGAAAACCGAAATTCCCATGCCTCATTTGTGGTGATGATCACTACACTTGAGACTACCCACATCATGATGAAGTGGCCAAACTTTTCAAGGGAAATTCACAACCCACTGTTCTCACTCAACCTTTTCTGCAACAACAATCTTTGGTTGCACAAACCCCCACGCCGGGGGGCAGTTCCAACCAACCCCATGATGAGGCCTTGACAAGTGCCCACATTTACATGTTTAATGGATTTAATCTAAAAACCCACTCTATGACATACGACACACCAGTTAAACCTGATAAGTTGAAGACTGCTAACAGTTCTCCGTCAGACCCATTACCATCCTCCGTCAATCCTCCATTTGTTAGCCCTCCATCCATACCACTCCATATTGAGAAATCTTCTTTTGACTCCATCTTACGCCCTCCTAAGAGCACCATCCAGAAATCTACATTCAATCCTAATTCACGGGCTGCCCAAAACTACAATATTGTAGAATATTTGGCCAAAGCCTCGTGTGCCATGTCCGCCTTGGAAGTTCTACAACACTTCCCTAGCCAACGTAGAATGCTCTTAGCCGCTATCGGTGCTTTTGATCCTAAGTCATCAAACTACCTCACGTTTAATCTGGATGATCACCAACCGCGACTCTCCCACCAGCTAGCTTTCCAAATCGATGTGGTTGTTCACAATCAACAAATCCACCGGACTATCCTGGATGAGGGAACCTCTACCTGTGTCATGTCTCTATCCTGTTGGAAAGTCTTGAAATCACCTGCCCTCAAAAAATCTGCTACCATGTTACATGCCTTCGATGGATGAGATTTTCATCCTCACGGATTATTACAATCCTTAGTCATTCATTTGGGCAAAAAAACTATTACTGTTGACGTCGAGGTGGTCGATGCCCCCCTCGATTACAACCTACTACTTGGAAGAAGTTGGTTCTACGCTATGACTGTCGTCGCCTTGTCGGTGTTTCGATGTGTACAATTCCCCCATCAAGGAAAAATTGTTACCATCGATCAGCTTGATTTCTGCACACTCAACGCTCGCATCCCTGCTACCAACAACATTCCCTTTTTGGGAGACCACCCGGTTATGTATGAAAGCGTTGGTGTTGGCTTATTGAAATATTCTAGCCTCATGGGTACTTTCCCTACACCACTTCCACCTACCTCACATCATATTGCCACCATCAATATGATTTTGACTCTGCCTTATCAATCCTTGGAATCATCTGATCCTTGGATTATGCCCAGTCCTTTGGAATTTGATGTGCTCGGGGACACTATGCCACTGAGACCAGCCGAGGTCGCATACGTAACTATTCAATCTGCCTCTCCCTCTTCCAACACTTCACATTCATTGGCACCCGATACTTATTCAGTGCCCTCATGGTTGGATTCCCTATCATCTATCGTTGATTACATTTCCCAAATTTTTCCTTTGGACAAATCTATCATGGAAATTCTTAGCATCGACGATCTACCCTGGGATGATAACCACCATCAATCCTCTTTTCTTCTGCCTCTGGAAGAAATCCACCAAGACATCCGATCTGTCTTCCCTCCCGATGTTACTAAAGCTCCGCAATCTCCTATCCTCACACAAGATACTCTCTCTGAGGGGAACATGGGTAACATCTCTACTACGATCATGATTGACATTTCAATCAAAGAAGGTGTCGTGGAAAACATCAACCTTGGTGCTAATTACACACCCGACGAAGTGGTTTCTTACACCGCTTTATTCAAGGAATTATGCGATGTCTTCGCATGGAGCTACGAGGAAATGCCAGGGATTGACCCTTCAATCGTCGTACACGAAATCAAAACCTACCCTGACGCAAAACCGGTTCGACAAAAGCTTCACCCGATTCATCCCAAGAAAATCGCAGCTATAAAGGCAGAAGTTGAAAAACTTCTAAAATCTGGCTTCATCTATCCCGTCCCTTTAACTGAATCGGTCTCCAACCTTGTTCTAGTTCCTAAGAAACAAGGGACCATTCATGTTTGCGTTGACTATCGATATCTCAACAAATCTTGTCCTAAGGACAACTACCCTATGCCCTTCATCGATCAAATTATCGATAATTGCACGGGGAGTGTGATCTTCTCTTTCATGGATGGTTTTTTTGGATATAACCAAATTGCAATCTTACCTACTGATCAACACAAGACAACCTTCATCTGCCCTTGGGGTACTTTCGCCTACCGAAAGCTACCTTTTGGACTTAAAAATGATGGTGCTACTTTCCAGCGAGCCATGTCGTACACCGTTCATGACATCAAACATATAGAAGAACTGTATCCCGACGATTTACCCGCACATTCGCTAAATCGATCTGATCACATTGATCATTTACGAGCGATTTTTCTTCGATGTCGGTTCTACCGTATCCGTCTGAACCCACAAAAATGCATTTTCGCTGTCGAATCGAGTCGACTCCTCGGTTTCATTGTCTCCAAAGACGGGATCAAGGTGGATCCCTTAAAGATCAAGGCCATCTTAGCCTTACCTCCACCCACCAATTTAACCCAACTCCAGAGTTTGCAAGGCAAAGAAAACTTTCTTCGTCGTTTCATCTACAACTATGCCGAGATCACTAAAGGATTTATGCGGTTACTACAAAAGAACGTCCCTTTCATCTGGGATGACACCGCTCAACAGTCATTCAATGCTCTCAAGCACGCTTTGACCCATGCACCTTTGTTACATCCCCCTGAATATACAAAGGATTATATCCTCTACTTGGTCGCTTCCACTTCCACCATTGCGATGGTGTTAGTCCAAGAAGACCCCAACGGAGAAGAACATGTGATTTATTATCTGAGAAAGAGTTTATCTGGACCCAAACTCAGATATTCGCATGTTGAGAAATTGGCTCTGGTAGTCGTCATCATTGTCCAAAGGTTCTGCCACTACGTCTTATTACGCACCACCACGGTAATCGCAGACTCCAACCCCATGTACCACGTCTTGAAACGTCAAGTACTTGGGGGAAAATATTCAAAATGGATCGTTATTCTTCAAGAATTCGATCTTGAGTTTACGAAGGCTAAAGCCAAAAAATCCCTGAGGTTTGTCGAGCTCATCTGTGCTCTTCCTTGTGCCGATGAAAACATTGAACCTAGAGATTCTCTCCCTGATGAATCTCTCTTCCTCATCAACACCTATGATCCTTGGTACGGAGACATTCTCCACTACCTTCAAACACAACGTTTTCAACCCAACATCTCTCACGAAGAGCATCGACGCATTCATCACCACTCTCACCGTTATATCATCCTCGGCAACACTTTGTATCGTTGTGGTATTGACACCATCCTGCAGCGATGTCTGATTCACGAGGAGGTTGAACGCGTTTTGAACGATTGTCACCTTGGCGCATGTGGCGGTCACCTTTCCGAGATGGCCACAGCCCAAAAAATCCTAAGTGTCGGCTACTTTTGGCCCTCGATTTTCAAAGATTGCATCGAGGCCGTCAAAAAATTCCCACCTTGCCAAATCTTTAACAAGAAGGCACGCACCCACCCTACGGTGTTGCACCCTATTATTTCCATCGGCCCCTTTGCCAAATGGGACATCGATTTCATGCAGTGTAAGCCTACCTCAGTTGGGGGACACGGTTACATCATCATCACCGTCGACTACTTCACCAAATGGGCTGAGGCTATGCCTACCTTCCTGAATGATGGTCGTATTGCAGCTCTTTTCCTCTTCAATCACATCATAACTCATTTTGGTATACCACGTGCCACTGTCACTGACCATGGTGCACACTTCAAAAACCCAATGATGAGCGAGTTACATGTCAAATTGGGTTTTCTCCATGAAAACTCATCCCCCTACTACCCTCAAGCGAACGGACAAGTTGAGGCTATCAACAAAGTCCTGAAAACCATGATCCAATGGATGGTAGGGGAAAACAAAACATCGTGGAATTTACAACTGTTCTCCGCTCTCTGGGACTATTGCACCTCTGTGAAAACTTCAACTAGATTTACTCCTTTCCAATTGTTCTATGGCATTGAAGCTGTCCTACCAATCGAGTGTGAGATTCCATCACTCAAACTGAAAGTAGAACTCCTTCCCCATACTTCTGCTGAAGAAGAATGATTTTTGTATCTATCCAAACTGGATGAAACATGTCGCGATGCTTCTCTTGCCAATGAGGCACATCAAAAGAAACGAATTAAAAGTCAATATGACAAATCCATCCACCCTCAGACTTTTGCAGAAGGAGACTTAGTCCTTTTTTACGACCAAGCTCGCGATAAATTGGGGATAGGAAAGTTAGAACCCATGTGGAAAGGTCCCTACATCGTGAAACGTGTCCTACATAAAGGTGCCTACGAATTAGTTGATCATGATGGAATTTCCCTAGGAGAGCCCAGAAACGGGCTTTACCTTAAGAAGTACTATGCCTAGATCACCAAGCATTTGTACTTTGTACATTAGTGTATTCAGTTTGGTGTGTCTATTTCTTTCGCATGCTCGAGTCTTTACCATTGCCACTCATGACTATTCCTGTGTTTTCATGCGTAGATGACGTCTTCCTTTCCTATCTTTTTCGGGTTCGCGGATGGCGCTAGCCGACATACCCGGAACATTGCTTCAGCAACTTAGGTTATTTACCAATTTAACGAGGTGGTGAGTTCAGGAGGCATCTATTTAGGACAAGCAACCAAGAATATGGTAGAATATCATGCTGTCATTGGACTGCTGACCCAAGCTTCCTCCCTAGGTATCTCTCGCATCATTATTTACTTAGACTCTCAGCTCGTGGTTTATCAACTCAACCGCATCTACGCTATCCGTAGTCCTATCCTGCTACGTCTACACTTGCAAGTTCATCGTCTTGAACGGATGTTTGATTACATTGAATATAGACACATTCCGAGAGAAATTAATAGTGTTTCAGATTCATTAGCTAATTATATCATGGATCGGTATCTTGCCCACATATAAGATTCAAGGAAAGCAAAACTATACATTACATGTAAATTTAAACACATCGCAGACATCATCATGTACAAATCATTGGCATCATAAAAACTCAAAATTGTATATATATATGGCATGAATGAAATGTTTGTATTACATCAAAAAGTATGTAGAGGAGAAAAATATTGGGTCTTTCCACCCATACAACGTCGCCTGACAAGGCATACAAAAAATATGATCATCGGAGAGACTCTAATCTCCCCACACTACGTTGTGTTGCGAGTAACACATCACCGCACGCACTACATGCCTCAATAGAGAATTGATATTCTCTAGTACTCCTACAGTGTGCCTCTGCAGATGTAAAGGCACTTCCCCCCTCCGTAGAGGAGGGATACCCATCGTAAGGCCTTGGAGGTTCCTGTCAACCTCCCGGAGACCTACTGCTGGTACTGTCGGATCTGCTGCAAACGGGGCACCTCCGCGACGTCCTGGTACCAGTATATCAACCGGGCACACTGCTCCCTTTTCTGCATGTTGGAAACAATACATCTGTTAGAACTCTTTTACATACAAAAAAAATATATATACATACATCAAAAACTTAAAAAAAAATAAAATTAGACAAGGTATGGCTCAGTCTCTTACCCAACTCATCCCAGTCTTCCCCGGCAGGAAAAATCAAAGTCCATGCTCCCGCGGAAATCTACATCAGCATAAGGGAAGTCCTCTATCCAGAGGTACCGCCGTCTCAACCAGGCAAAGAAATCGTCAGTGAAATGGAACTCTGACTCCGACACTAGCCTTGGAGACAGACTAGTCCACCTCTCCATCCTAGGTTCATCCACTGGTCGTACAGCCAGTGCTATCTGAGGCTGCATCTGAGGGATGCACTCTAGAAAAAACGAGACCAAAAATGATCCATAACCAAACTGCTTCTGACCAGTCCTGCACCGTGAGATTTGTTCCTTCACATTTCGAAGGAACACTGCACTCCAGTTGAACAGTGTTGGTTCCAAAAACTTAACACTGTAAGCCACCTACGATCTTGATGCTAGATGAGTGCTAGTGCTTCCTGTCATGCTCGTGATAGAAAACAGTATAGATCGGAGGGGAAAATCTCGAATATCCTTGATAGGGATTCTGCCCCCTACCAACCTTGCTCCTGGGATGCAATGGCGTGCCAGATACACATCCACTTGTTTAGGTAGCGCCCTCTGCCTAGTGAAAGATATGGGGACCCCTCTTTTCGAGAGGCTGGAAAAAAAGTACACGTTTTCTAACTCAATGGTTAAAAGTTGTGTGTTGATTCAGAACCCTTGTTCTGCAACATCCCAGAGGCCAATCATATGCTCGAGAAATAAAATCTCTCGCTTCATTTTTTTCAACTTGAAGAACTTGAGCAAACCACAAGATCATAAAGCGGCCCGTGTACAAGGACTCCGTAAGGCAGCTAAGTCATCCATCTCATGTTCCCTCTCTTTCCATTCAATCATGATTGCCGAAGTTACCTACAAAAAACAAATCAAGAAATTCATTATTTCCACGTTTTGGCAATTTTGGCGATTTTCAAAAGCAATTTAAAACATAAAATAAGATGCCCATATCATTCAAAAGCAACCACTCACTCTTTTTAACCACCACGCCCTCTCCTAAGCATTTAACATTCATCAAACAATGATAAAAACGTTTTAAAAGATCAAAACGATTTTATGGTTGCGTGGGCATGCGTGGGGGTTTTCCCATGGATTCTTTGCTAAAATATGACCCATCTAATTTACTTCTAGGGCATTGGCATCTCAATCACCCTTTCCTAGAACATTTTTGTAAAACAAATCTCGTTTTCCCATTGATTTTCAAAGAGGCCGATTTGGTTCTAATTGGGGCGACTTGGGGTTTCGTGTTTTAAAATAAATAATGCTATGAAAATGGATGTGAAACCATGCAATTGAAATAGAAAGAGATAGACACCTACCTAGTCCGAACGGTGAGTGAAATGGTCGACCGTAGCTCTGGCAGTGAACAAAACAAGATCCACTTCAAGCTGAGAATCACCACTACTCCAAAATCCTTGCAAAATGAAATGGTAAATAAAATTTCAAATCAATTCTTATTTATAAATTTTCATTTTTTTTTATAAGGTATGGTCATTTTTTGGGTTTCTCTAATGATATAATGGCTTCACTAAACCCCGGTTTGTAGTTTTGGCATCACAGGTTTCCTGGCAATCCTGATGGATTATTCACCTTGCGCACTTATGAGCATAGTCTTAGTTCGTTCTCGAGCTCGACAATATGAGAACGTAACCGGGTAAACTTTTATCTCTTTTTCGGAACCGTACAGATACGAACACATGAAAAAGGAACCCCCCTAGAGTCTACTTTAAACCCTTTTCAGACTCTCTAAATATGACAAGATTGTCGAGTGATCTTACTTCCTTTCACACTCGTTAAAATGTCAGAAAGGGCATCTTTCGAGTGATAGTTTAACCCTTTTTCAGTCTCGTTGGACTACTGTATGAAAAAGGAACTGAGAGAGTTCTCTTTTAAGTGTTTTTCCAAACTCTATAATCCCGAAAAACCTTCGAGTTTTTTGTCTTTGGACTCGTTAAAGCACACATCGACAGGCCCATATGGGACCGAACCCTTACTTCTTCTGGTTCGTTAAACAAAGGAAGAGGAACTTACCGAAGGTGAGTTATATCAAGCATGTGTTATCCTTCTCAAGCTCATTAAATCAAAAATAGGTACTCATCTATCTGGATGGGGGGGGAATTGAAAGGAGCAAGCCAAGCAGTCTCTTGAGAACATCATCCAGCACTTCTTAGAGTCATCCTTGAACACGACACTTTGTCATTTTGCACATATAATAATCCGTTGAACCTCTGCATTGAGCCAATCCTTTGAGTTCCTTTCGCTCCTTTTGGTCACTTGACGCAAGTCACAGTACCCACTGCATAGTTTTGGTCCATGTCACATTTTATTGTCGTGCCCCAGTGTTCAAGGGAAGTATCCGCCTCTAGAGTCAGTCGTCCCAAGTATCTTGCCTCAAAACCTGTGTTAGTCCATGTCTGTTTGATCTGCCAGTTACATCTCCATGTCTATTTCGTGTCGTTGATGGGGGAATACATCAAGGCCCTCCCTCAACGAGTCTATTCCTGTCGAATCCAACACATTATCCGGGAATCAGACTTAGAAACCAGTTAGTACTTTGGGACCTGCATGCCTCAATGGTAGGCCTCCTCACATTTGACAGTGGGTTTACATCACTGACCCCTGATCGAACGATTCCATGGATGTTCGACCTCAGCTCATCTATTCACATTCGCTAGAATGTACTAGGGTACCTTGGGAATCATTGACATTAATGGTGATCTCCCTCGCACTTGTTAACGATTCACACCATTGACCGGTAATCAAGTGGTTTCTGCCATGTTCGACATCAAGAAATCTATTTGCATGGTCAGATTCATGCCATATTGGGATCGGTAAGAAGACCCTGGGTTGAGCGATCACTTTGATATATGCTTTGCCCAGGCTGTGAAGGAATTTCTATTGGACAAAGAACACATACACTGTAACATAGATCCACTTTGTATTGGTCGTGGCTATGTCTTGTCATCTCGTAGATCCACTGTGTATTCTCTGTGGCTACGATCAGTCTGAGTCATCAGAGTATAGATCCACATTGTATCTTCGGTGGCTATACCTTTTTATCAATACAATTATGGATCTGTAGTGTATTTTATGGAGGTCATATCTTACTAAGTCTTTATCACCCAAGCATAGGTATGCCTGCCTTGGGTTTTGAAATATGTCATGATACTTGTTGGATGTTTTTGTATAGCTTCTGCCAGGCTCTCCGAGTCTATACCCTTGCTTGGACATCTACAAAGTATTTCAGTTATCAGTTGACATATTCTAACTTCATACTTTGGGGGGCAATTTGTTACACGTCAAAATTACTCAGTTGGATAAGTGTCGCATGTTCCTCTCAATTGTCGTAAGTGTCGCATCTTCCTTACAACTTTCACAAGTGTCGCAAGTTGGTCACAAGTGTCACAAATGATGTTAGAACATGCTGCGATGTCGACGACACTAAGGAGACACTTAGAACATCTCATTTTCTTGATTTGAAGAAGGAGAATTGGTTTACTAAAGTCAAATAACCCTTAACACCTAAGGAGAGCTCTGAAACAAAGATTTTGAGGGGGAGCACTCCCATATATCAGCCCTAGAAGTGTTGGCGCTCCCCTACAAGGCTTATGGGAGCATTATAATGCCCCCCTACAAGGCTTTAGGGGGCGTTATAATGCTCTCCTGCCCCCTCTGAAGGAGCGCTACTCATCTTGAAAGCGTTGGCATTCCCCTAAAGCTTACCAGGGAGTGCTACAGCGCTCTGATGCCCCTTCTAAGGGAGCGTTTCCTAATCTGAGGCAGTAGTTGGCCCGTTGAGGAGAATAAGGAGAGGATCTTTCGAGATTAGGAGGTAGTTGTGTTTGAATTCTTGGTTTCATCAAGAGATCCCTAATCTAAGGAGGAAGTTCCCAACTTGTTCTAAATATAACTCAAGAGGTTAAGCTCCTCTTAACCTATATAAGCAGGCTCTATGATGGTGGAAAGGGGCAAGAAATGCTGGTATGAAACTTATGATCTTGGAGGAAATACACAGTCAGCCAAAGGAGAATGATCAGTGAAGCTGTTGTTATCCAGGTTGTGGATCTTTCAGGCAAGGGTTAGACGAAGGGGACTTGATGAAGATGTCACATTCGCATCTATGATTGTAAGTATTGATGTTGTTATTCTCATCAATATGACATGCTTGGCCTGTTTCTTTCTAGTTTGTGTCTAATGCCACATGAACTTATCATTAATTCATAGATCTATTTTCAAGCTAATATCAATAGAGTAGGAAGTGGTTGTATCTTGTTTGTCTGCAGAACTCAGTGAGGAGCAAAGGATTGGAGCACAACTCGGAGTGTGCAGGGACAAACGTCAATAAAAGGTACTTCTATCATCCTTCTTCTCATATGTTAGTTTATATAGATTTGAAAGGAAGTCAGTGTCCATGTTAAGCATTTTCTGTCTTAGAGTTAGGGTCAAGCTCTTTGAGGAAATCTACCTGTCCATAGGGAGATTTTCCTACAACACATGGAATAGAAGACAGTGTTCCTTTTCATGGCCTTCTTATTTGCATGTAACGCACCATATGTCTTCTCTTTTATCTTTTCCCTTGTTTTTTTTCATATCTTCGACCTGTAGAGACAAACTAGTTAGCTGACTCAAGATTTGACTCATACCTGAGATGGATTCTCCCATAGGGGTTGATTCTAACTTCATGGCGATCTCCAACACCTCATCCTGCGAAGCAATCTTATATTGCATCAGAGGAACTCTGATGTGTGGTCAAAGGGTAGCAATGAACCACTCTTTGTTCTACTTATCTAGGATTTGAAAAGTCAAGTGGCTTGTTAGGGTCTTGAATCTTTGATCAAATTCCCAAATAGTTTCTGCTACCTTCTGCCTAATCTCTTTCAACTCTGTAATACATTGTGAATAGGACTTGGGTTTCTTGAACTCTGCATTTAATGAATTCTTTATCTCATTCAATGGCTTAGGTTCTGCAAGTCCTTGGACAAGCTTCATGTACCAGCTTAGTGTGCAATCCCTTAGGGTAGTACTAAACTGGGTTCTTTTAACTTAATAAGTGAAATTCTTAATATTCCATACATCTTCACAAAGGAAGCAGTATTAATCAGGGTCTTTAGACCCATCTCCCCTAAAGATAGGGAGCCCCATCTCATCTGCCATAGATCTTCCTAGGTTTCCTAGGTTTCCTATTTATGTATATGTTCAACTGCTAGTAATAGTACTCTGAGGACTCTGGTGACTCTGACTATTATAATTTCTTAGTGTTGTTGAGACAACAAGGGGATTAACAGTACTTACTTCAGTAGTCTGTGCAGTTCTTGATGTTTCTTGCTCATCCCGACGAGGTTCTTCAACTTTCCCTTCCTCTACCCTAGCGGGTTCTAAATGCTCTTCATTTGTTAGGTCTGCCTCTTCTCCACTATAGAAACCCTCATCCTCGTAGTTCTTTTTAAATATGTTTGCAAGATGAACTTCTATGAACGCTCTTCCACTGTGCATATGTTCAGCCTCTATGTCGTTGTCACTGTCTGAATTTTTGAACATTATCTTTTTCAAATCTAACCAATATACTGTATCTTCAAGATGTTCTTCTCATGCAATAGGATCTTGATCCTCAACTTCAGAAATTGTAAAAATTTTCCTCTGGGTCCCTTGAAGAAATATCTCTCTGCTTGGCTATATGACTCTACTCTGTCAATAGAAAACTCAATGATGTACTCTCCAATGGTGCTATCAAACCAATGATCTACTACTCGTGACATGACGTTATCGACTCTCTTGACCTTCTTGATCAACATCGACATCCAAACCATGAGAGGTCTAGATCTGATCTCAAATTGGGTAGCTTCTAACCTGGCTAACCACTCGTATAGCTCCTGATGGATTCCTCCAAAGAAAATCTCTTGTATATCAGTAAATATATATCTCTCCAACCAATACTTTGTACTAAGATTAGGGTTCTTTTTATGGGCTTCAGCAAAGTCGTTCGCTTGATCCTCTATCCACTTTTGATTTTTTGTCTTTGATGGAAACCACCTTGACAGTCCCTCAAGAAGATTCTTGTCCTGGCAACAGAACCATTTGTTGGCACAAGGGCAGACCCAGGGTTCAACTCTAAGAGAGCACCAACAAGCCCTAACTACTAGACCTTTCAGCAACACCTGTGAGGCAGATGTAGTCTCACCTGAAGCAGCTATGTGGGGGTTGCAGGATAGATATGTCTACAACTAGAAGGAATGTAAAGTGGGTTCAAAGTGATCAACAAACAACAATCTAGTATTCTTTATCTTCCTAGGATCTACTGCACAAGATATATCTATCAGATCTAACACAATAATGAAATATAAATATACTAATCACAAAGAACAGAGCACCAATCACACATACAACATAAGATATACATGGTTCACCCTCTCTCTAGGGCTATGTCCACATAACTGTGCATTATAATGTATTAAGATGAAGGATACAGTTCTTTTCTGCGCTCTCAGCTAGCATATCTTCTTTCTTCTCCTCTCTGTCCTTCCTGCACACCCAGCTGCAGGGTTGATATTTTCACCCAGTTGAAGACCTTACAATACCAGAAGGCTCTCACACTTAGTTCTTCTCTATCACACAATATTACTCACTCGATCACATAATGAAAAAGACAACAATAATGATTCTAACATCAACAACCCAACACAGGTCCTTTAGACCTCTATTTATGCATTAAAATAGCTCACTGACATCCTTAGGTCGAAACCTAGGTGTCACAAACCCTAGATACCAAAACCCTAGGTATATAAAACCCTAGGTCAACTTGACCCATGTTCTCAGGGCTTTTCCAACCTATCTTTCCTTCCTTCTCGCGCGATGCTCCAAAGCATCCAACGGTGGATTTTTCCTCTTATTGAGTTGTGCACGATCCTTCTTTCTTGTTGATCTGTCATCCTCGATCTCCTCCTTCAACGACTTTCTTCCTTTTACTTCGCTCCGTCTTTTCTGTGCTTTTGCTCACTTTGACCCAGTAAAAGTCACTGTGTCTTCCACGTAGTTTGCATTATGCCTTTTCTTCCTCGATCTTCGTTTATTTCCATAACCAAGGGCCAACAAGAATAAAAACACCAACGATGATACCTTTATTGATATAAATCCAAGTTCAATTGTCTATTTGAGGTGGTAACCTGCAAAAGAGCAGAGCTCTATTAAAATAATTCTTAATTCAAGACGTTCCCATGCCTTCTACTCCTAATTATACTAATTACATCTTCTAAAGTACATTCTAGAGGAAGATCTTTCTAGAAGTGGAAGCTTCTATTAAGTATTATTACATTAGACTTGTTCACATTATTAAATAGGCCTTATTGACTAATGTCGACCCTTATTACATGGAAAAAATATTATTCTACCTATGTGAGGGGTTAGGGAAGTTAGGTCCATAACATGTCCTCCCCCTTCACAAATATCCTTGTCCTCAAGGATTGAGATGAGGACTTTTTTGCAAAATGGTAGTCGGCTCCTACGTGACATCTTCTGGAGGTGCCTTCCACTGAATTAACACTTCCTTGATGGTGTGCTAACAGAGACAACACTTGCACTGGTCCAAGACTTCTTATGGATGCAACCAAATGGAACCTTCTTCATCCAACTCAAGGATATTGGTTTGAGTTTGGCACTTAGTTCCAATCATTTTCTTTAAGCATGAGACATGAAAAATAAGATGGAGATTAGAGTGACCAGGCAAAGCTAGCTGGTAGGAAACAAACCCCACTCGCTCAAGAACTGTATAAGGACCATAAAATTTGGGGAAAATTTTATTATAGTGTTAATCTTTGAGAGAAGTCTACTTATAAAGTTTCATATTAAGAAACACTTGGTCCCCTTCAATGAGTTGGCATTCAGAATGACCACGATCTGCTTGTTGCTTCATGTGATTATGATCTAGGACAAAAATTTATTTGAGGGTATGGAGAATGGTTTATCGGATCATAATATTGTTTCCAACCTACTAAGCCTTGGATACACTTGTTATGTATGAGAGAACCGACAATGGATTTTTCCTATAGACTACTTCAAAAGGAGTCATGCGAGTGGAAATGTGGTAATATGTGTTGTACCAACATTTAATTAGGGGTAACCATTTAACCCACTGAATTTGTTTGTCAAACACAAAACATCGTGAATACATTTCCAAACACTTGTTGACAACTTCAATTTGTCCATTATTCTAGGGATGATAGATAGTGCTAAGATGAAATTGGGTTCCTTGGAGCCTAAACAATTATTTCCAAAATATATTGGTGAAAGTTGGATCACAATCAAACACAATATATTGAGGCATGCCATGGATTTTGAATATATTATACATAAAAAATTGAGCCACCCTAGATGTGGGGAACAAGGGTTGAAGAGAAAAAAAATAAAGATATTTCAAAAGACAATCTACTACCACCATGGAAACTGGCTTATTTCCTAATTTAGATAAGCCAACAATGAAATACATAGAAATATCCCTCCAAATAACAGGTGGAATCGAGAGCAGTTGGATTTTTCCTAGAGATTTGACTGTCTTTCCCTTATTGTTTTGACGTGTATCACATTCAACAAGGTATGGATGTTATGTTTCATGCCATCCTAGAAAAAATATCATTTGACCCATTCATAGGTTTTGGTAAACCATGAATTCCCGACTATGGGTGAATCATAAAACTCGGAGAGCACCATGGATTTAATGTTCGACTATTTTATTAAATCCATGTCATGACCTTTGTGGTGAATCTCTTTATTGTTCCAAAAGTACCCTAGAGAAGCTTAAGGATCTTATTGCAATTTTTGGATTAGGATAGAAATTTTGGGGTCTTGCAACCATTCTTGGTTAAATACCTGAAGTCGGTCTACCAAAATGAATGAGAGGGAAAAGAGGGACCCTTCTTCTTCATATTACCTTGAAAAAGCATCAGTAACCACATTTTCTTTTCCCTTCTTATAGATGACCTCATAATCATATCCAAAAAAATTGGTCACCCATTTTTGTTTCTCCAGGATGAAATTCTTTGTTCCAAAAATACTTAAGGCTGTGATGATCAATTTTAGTTTTGAAGTGTTTCCACAATAGATAAGGATGCCACAGATCTGTTGTGTGAAAAATAGATAGGATTTCCTTTTTATAGGTTGATTAGTGCAAATGTCTCTCTGACAGTTGTTTTCTAGTGAAATCCAAAGGTCATCCATCTTGCATGAGGACTACCTCAATTCCTTTCCTTGATGCATAACATTCTAGAAAAAAAGTCTTAGTGAAGTCCAGGAGTGACAGAACAGGAGTTGTGCACATAGCATATTTCAAAGTTTGGGAGGATTTATCAGTTGTTGGATTTTGTTAAGTGCCTGAATAGATCTAAAGATAACTCTCAAAATAAACCCACAATATCAACAAGAATAATCCAAAACATTCACCAAATATTGAACACAAGAAATAGAGAAAACCCTTGAGCTAGGGTAACACCATATATTATTTCTTATGGAAGGAATGCACTCCTTAAGAAACACTTGTTTGTTACAATGACAATATTCTTCGCTATGTTTCATTACATTGCTTACGCTTCTTTATATAGCTCTCTCTATATCATAGGAACCTTCTAGAGAGCCTTCTCACATATATTACATCTAACTACCATAGTGGACCTTTATTAATATAGTGGACCTAGTCCACCTTACATTGAATGACAACATTCTCATATATTAAATGAATTCCTCTAATAATACATAACCACATTCTCATTGGGTACCTCCCTACGTATAATACATTCCATCCCCCTTCACATGTTATGTCCTCGAAACATGAGAATAAACCATACAATATGATTGACAAAGTAATGTATCCAATTGGTACCAAGTACAACCATCCATCCATCCCAATGGAAGTCGAACATGATGTTCATCTATTGCCTTTCCACCCGGATCTTGATCTGCATTATGTCAGTGTTGCCATGTGATTAGTTCTCTAGTCTGATGTCTTCATGTAGAACTAGTAGACCTCCATGTACCTCTTGATCGGTTTCCTTTCTGGTTCCCTGTTGGTGCATAAATGTGTTGATGCACACACCCTTGCCTTGATGAATGTTGTGTCTCTATATGATGTGGATGGATATATACAACAATTGTAGGAATGTGTTCTTTTTTCTTAAAATCTACAACACATTGTGCCTTTGAGTCAAGGACATCCTTAGCTTCCCTATTGTGCCCTTCTTGTGGTTTTGGTTCATCTCCTTATGTAGACTCTGTTACTGATTCATCTTCAAACTAAACAATAAATTATTTACTGGCCTCTGTGGGCCTGTCTTTATTATTAAGAGACACATATTGGAATGTGATTTTCTTGTTTTTGTACCACAACTTCAAAAAAAAATTTTGCACATTAATATTAATGGTACCCACTGATTCTATCCAAGGATATCCTAAAACAATATCCATTTCATCCATATCCATAACATTAAAATCTGAATGCAACACATATTTATCCATACTAACCTTCAAATATTTAAAAATTTGAACATTTTTACCCTCAACCTATGTGCCTTGGATATTCTTTGCAGAAACATTGCAATATATTAACCAACTGAACATTGATAAAATTTTGTTGGCAACTAGAATTAATAGAAACAATGACATTTTATTTGTGAATACAACCATGAACCTGTAATATAGATTTTCCACCTGAAAACAAAATCTTGTTTCTCCCTTTAGCAGCATGAGACCATTTATCTAAAAGAAATTTTTCAAGTGCTTCATCAAAAAGTGCCATCAATTGGCTATAGCTATGTGATTACCACCAAATGGCTGCATCACCTTTTAAATAACACGATACCCAACGTTTCCAATTCTTTTTTGAAAATGACTTCAAGTATTTTATGAATTATTCAATATTAGGGCCATCATCGTTTCCAGTAAAAAAAATATTTATTGGGATAAATCTTCAACAAAATTAGGATTAGAAATAACTTACTACAAAAAATCGTAGCCTTTTCCGAAAAAACCCTAAAAACTGTTGAATTTAAAATGCTCATAAATTCACTTCCTGGACTCCGTTTTTGTTGATTTTTTTTTTTGAAATCAGGTAGTTTTCTGAGAGGAATTCAAATATCTAATTCTTTTGGCCAAATTATACACATAAAGTTTCATATTTGAACCTGAAGTGCACTTCCCTCTTTTTTCCCTAGAAAAATTCTGCAAAAAGAACAAAAATTTATTCCCTTCTTTGGCCAAGGAAAGTGCTATGATACCACTTGTTAAGTTATTGAATATATCTGAAGATAAATCTCAAAATAAACCCACAATATCAACAATAATAATCCAAAAAATTCACCAAATATTGAACACAAGAAATAGAGAAAACCCTTTAGGTAGGGTAACACCATATATTATTCCTTATGGAAGGAATGCACTCCTCAAGCAACACTTTCTTGTTAAAATGACAATATTCTTCACTATGTTTCATCACATTCCTTACAATTCTTTATACAGATCTCTCTACCTCCTAGGAACCTTCTCAAATTTATTACATCTAACTACCATAGTGGACATTTATTAATAAAATGGACCTAGTCCACCTTACATTGAATGACCACATTCTCATATATTAAATGACTTCCACTAATAATACATAACCACATTCCCATTGGGTACCTCATATTACCTCCCTAGGTATACTACATTCCATCCCCCTTCACATGTTTCATCCTTGAAACATGAGAAGAAACCATACAATATGATCGGCTAAGTAATGTAGCCAACTGGTACCAAGTACAACCATCCATCCATCCATCCCAATAGAAGTTGAAAATGATGTCCATCTGTTGCCTTTCCACCCTGATCTTGATCTGCATTATGTCGATGTTTCCATGTGATTAGTTCTCTATTGTGATGTCTTCATGTAGTGTTAGTAGGCCTCCATGCACCTCTTGATTGGTTTCCTTTCTGGCTCTCTATTAGTGCATAAATGTGTTGATGCACATTCCCTTGCCTTGATGATTGTTTTTTCTCTATATGATGTGGATGGAAATATACAACAATTGTAGGAATATGTTCTTTTTTCTTAAAATCTACAACACATTGTGCCTTTGATTCAAGGACCTCCTTAGCTTCCCTATTGTTTCCTTCTTGTGGTTTTGTTTCATCTCCTTCTGTACACTCTGTCGTCAATTCATCTTCGAAATCGACAATAACTTCTTTATTGGCCTCCATGGGCCCATCTTTCTTATTAAGAGACACATCCTGCAATGTGATTTTATTTTTTTTGTACCAGAACTTCATAAACTTCTTTTTCACATTAATATTAATGGTACCCACTGATTCTATCCAAAGATATCCAAAAACAATATCCACTTCATCCATATCCATGACATAAAAATATGAATGCAACACATATTTATCCATATTAACCTTCAAATCTTTAAAAATTTGAACATTTTTACCCTCAACTCGTGTGCCTTGGATATTCTTTGCAAGAATTTGCAATCTATTAACCAACTAAATATTGATAAAATTTTGTTGGAAACTAGGGTTAATAGAAACAATGACATTTTCTTTGTGAATACAACCATGAACCTGTAATATAGATTTGCCACCTAAAAATAAACTTGTGTTTCTCCCTTTAGCAACATGAGACCATTTATCTAAAAGAAAATTTTCAAATGCTTCATCAAAAAGTTCCATCAATTGGCTATATCTATGTGATTGCCACCAAATGGTTGTATCAACATTTAAATAACACGATACCCAATGTTTCCAATTCTGTTTTGAAAATGACTTCAACTATTTTATGAATTCTTCAATATTAGGGCCATCATATTTTCCAGTAAAAAACACCTTTCTTGGAATAAATATTCAACAAATACTAAGATCAAAAATAACTTACTGCAGAAAATTACGGCTTTTTCTCGAAAACCTCTGAAAAAATGTTGAATTTAAAATGCTCATATGTTCACTTCCAAGACTCTGTTTCGGCCGATTTGTTTTCTGAAATCTGGTATTTTTTCGAGAGGAATACAAATATCCAATTTTTTTGGCCAAATTCTACACATAAAGTTTCATATCTGAACTGGAAGTGCATCGCCCTCTATTTTCCCTTAGAAAAATTCTGCAAAAATAACAAAAAATTATTTCCTTCTTTGGCCAAGGAAAGTGCTTTGATACCACTTGTTAAGTGTCTGAATAGATCTGAAGATAACTCTCAAAATAAACCCACAATATCAACAAGAATAATCCAAACCATTCACCAAATACTGAACACAAGAAATAGAGAAAAACCTTGAGGTAGGGTAACACCATATATTATTCCTTGTGGAAGGAATGCACTCCTCAAGAAACACTTTCTTGTTACAATGACAATATTCTTCACTATATTTCATTACATTGCTTAAACTTATTTTTATAGCTCTCTCTATCTCCTAGGAACCTTCTAGAGAGCCTTCTCACATTTATTACATCTAACTACCATAGTGGATATTTATTAATATAGTTGACCTAGTCCAACTTACATTGAATGACCACATTCTCATATATTAAAATACTTTCACTAATAATACATAACTACATTCTATCGCATTTATCCTAGGAAACCACATAATATTTTATGAGTTTTAGGGTGAGGCCAATCATTCATAGATTCAATTTTCTTAGGATCCACTTGTACACCATCCTTGCCAACAATATGACCCGGGTACTAAACTTCAAAGGATCCAAAAGCACATTTAGACTATTTGAGAAAAATTTGGTGTTGAGCTAGTATATGGAGACCTTGATCCACATGGGCATGATGGGCTTGCCAAGTTTTACTATAGATGAGAATAGAATCAAATAAAAATAAGACAAATTGACGAAGGAAGGGATGGAATACATGATTCATGAGACTTTGAAAAGTAGAGGAATAATTATATAGGACAAAGGGAATGACCAAGAACTCATAGTGACAATCATGAGTTCAAAATGAAGTCTTGGGGATGTCTTCTTCCTTCATACATATATGGTGGTAGCCAAAATGAACATGAAATTTGGAAAAGTGTTGGGCACCACTCAATTTATTCAAAAGGTCATCAATGAAAAGGATGGGAAATTTGTCCTTCATTGTGATTTTATTGAGGGCACAAAAATAATGACACACAATTTTCCAAGTTCCTTCTTTCTTGAGTACCATGACTATTGGAGAAGAATAATGGTTGGTACTCAAATAGATAACACCCACTTCTAGAAATTCTTGAACAATTTTCTCAATTTCATTTTTGGGAAAAAGGATGACGATAAGGGCGAACGTTGTGAGGAAGACTTTCAGGGAATAGAGGAATGGAATGATCATGGATGCCACAGGAAGGAGGAAGGCCACAAGGGTTTTAAAAATATCTTGGTGTCAAGATATTATAGTTTGGAGGTCATGATGCACAGAGGGTGTCTCAATGGATTGAATAGAATGGAGTTAGGAAATAATTCCAGAATGACGTTTTTTGAAGAGATTTTCCATTTTGTGGGAGTTGATGAGTTGATGATCTCAGGTTATCCTTTTGTGGTGCCTTTGAACTTATATTGTTGTCCCTCTTGTTGGAATTGCAAGGTGAGGTCCTTAAAATCCATGGTAATGGGGTTGAGAATGCGTAACCATTCAACACCAAGCACTATGTCACAATTTCCCATGTATATAGAAAAAATATGATATATCATATGGTACTGACCAATTTGTAGGAGCACATTTTCATAACTCCCTCCACATTTCATGGAACCACCATTGGAAATCATGACCTGAAATTTTTTGACACCATGGATATAAAAATTGACTTCTTGGGAAATGCGGTGATGAATAAAATTATGTGTGTTTCCACTATCAATTAGGATGATGATTTTCCTATGTTTAATGTATCCAATTAACTCGAGGGTTTGGGGAGCAAAGAAGCCAATGAGGTCATTTAGAGAAATTAGTGATTCAACTTCAGGAGGGTCAGTGGGCAGAGTAGGATCATTTTCTTGGGGTGTCTCTTTAACAGGGGAGACATCAACATCCTTGTTAGAAACATCCTAAGAAATATCCATAAAAGGATTTTGTTCTTTGCACTTGTGCCCCATAAAATATTTATCATCACAATTATAGCAAAGGTCCTTGAGTTGGCGTTCAACCGTTTGTTACATAGTTAATTTTTGGATCTTGAGAGGAGTAGCAAGAGGGGCGAGATTGGTGAATCTAGGGCGAGGAATAAATGATTTTTTTTGGTTTTGGGTGGAGACAATCTATTGTACTTATTTGACATATTTAGTATCTTCCATCCAAGTCTAAGGGCAAGCCATGTGGACCTGGGCACATATTTCATCCTTTAGGTCATTGATAAATAATTCACTAAAGAATGAATCAAATATGCCCTCCATTCTAAAAGGTAAGTGCTCAAAGGAGGAACCTATAAATTCTTCCACTATGCCAGACTTTTTCAGCTTGGTCAAATGACCTAAATGGTGGGTGTTTGTTTCAAAGTGTTCATAAATCTCTACAAGAAACCATGTCCAAGAAACATACCCCTAGCATGGATTTTTACATCATTTCCAGCATTGCCAGTGTTCAAGATCCATATAGAGAACACCATAACGAAGTTTGGCTCGCTCATTAGTAATTCCATGCAAAAAAAAATAATGCTCCATTTGAGTGAGCCGACATGTGGGATCTGAGCCATCAACTTTATTGACCTCAACTCAGGGAAGACGGGGATTGTGATAAAAGGAGTTAGAATAAAAGGTCATACTATGGGAGAATTTAGCACCATCTATGTGTAACGATTGTTTAGAGAAGGGATCAGGGCCCTGGGATCAGTTCAAAAATTGGTTGAGAGTGGCTTTGATGGTGTCAAATTCACCCATGAATTTGTTATCGATGGAGTCAAATATGTTCTTCACTTGGTTCTTGAGGATTTCAAATTTGGAATTGATGGAAGCAATGTCAAAAATCAGTTTCTAGATGCTCTCCTTCTTTTGTTTGGTTTCAACTTGGAGGTCTTGGTTGCAGGTTGTGGCCGTTTGAAAAGTATGGGTTATTGGGAGGGGGAGTGGGTCCATTAAAAAAATGATGATAAGTGATATATACCACTACGATTAGGGTGACAAGAGGAAACAAATGGGGTATGGGGGGAAATAAGGGTGTCGTGAAAGGGGTTGGCTCCACGGGAAAAAAAGGCTTAAAAATGATAGGTACCATGACAATCAGGGTCAAGAGAGGAATACAATGGGATAGGTTTTGAATAAGAGTGCCGACGAGACCACTATACTCTATTTTTTTCTTTCTTACTCTTGCATAGTTATACTCCAACCTCAAGGATATTACAATGGATAAATGTCCAAATTGTTAACATGAAAAATTATGTAGGAATTTAGCAACCATAATGGAATAGGTAGTGTTGCATGACAAGATATCCCTTATGGTCCTTTTCTAGTCTATTCCATTCCCAAGGGTTAGGGTTTTCAAGGTTCCTATAAACAAGGGTTTTCCCTATGCTAAAGCTCTTTCATATATGTGCTGGGTCGAAAAGTAGTACTCAACCCAATATTTCATTGAATCAATTAAGGAGACTCGGCCCTACCCTTAGTCATACTACGAGATTACCCATGTACTAGAGATTATCTTCCCAAATGCAGTTCTCAGTTTCACTATAGCATTTAGGCGACCAATCAACTAATTTGGAGCTGGTTTCGGGAGACCTAGGGCACTTCCAATAAAACTAACGGTATGTGGGAGTGATAGCCATGTACAAATTATCTATGATTCGGTACTACTTGAAGGGGTGCCAACAAGGGTTACAGAGGTTTCCAACAAGGTGAAATATTTGTTTGGAGTAACCCCGTGGAATCATCTGTATTTCCTAGATGTAGCCTTCCCCAGCCAAAATTTTACCCATTGGATGACATATCTATGTGCTTTAAAGATGCTGACAATACATGTCTCTACCCTGAAAAAAATTCCCACAATTTCTACCAAGGAAATTATTCTGACACCACTTGTAAGGTACAAGATGTATTATAATAGGTAGAAGTAGAAATATTGCAGCAAATACCAATGAAACAACAAAATATAGAGAATAAAAATACCAACAATGATAACTTTATTGATATAAATCCAAGTTCACTTGCTTGTTCAAGTGGGAAACCTCCAAGAAAGCATATCTCTATTACAATAATTCTCAAGACAAGACTTTCTCATGTCTTCTACTCATATTTATACTAATTCTATCTTCTAAAGAACATTATCGAGGAAGATATTTATATAAGTAGAAGCTTCTATTAAGTCTTCTTACATAAACTTGTTCATATTATTAAATCCGCCTTATTAACTAATCTTTTTTACATGAAAAATATATTATTCCACCTACTTGAGGGGTTAGGGAGGTTAGATCCCTAACAAATGAATTTTAAAATACACTAGAAAAATAGGATTAGATGTCAAAAAATTGTATATGTTCTATGAGTATAGGTTGTTGTTACTTTTCTACAAATCCTTGGCTTTATAGACCAATTGTTGTGGAAGAAATTATTTTATGGGCTTTTGAAAAGTTCATTAAACATTTTTATCTACCAAAAGATGTGATGCAACTTTCATTGTTTTGGCTTGAGAATATTACCATATTTTGTCATTTTATTATATTTTTATTTACCTATGTTAGATAAAAAAATTATATCGATGAGTATTAAAAATTATATTATTTTAAATACATTAAATTTAATAAAAAATACTATTATTGTTGTTGTTGTTATTATTTTTATTAAATTAATAATATTTATTCTTTCAAAAATATTTTATGATGGATGGAGTGTCCACTCTAAACATGAAACGTTTCAAAAATTAACACAATTTATTTCCAGAACTACAAAATTAACACAATTAAATATAATTAAATATACTTTAATCTTATAACTAAAAATTAACCTTTTAAATAAATGACTCAACACAAAAGTAAACGCTAAAACTTCAACTCATGTTGTCTTTAAAAATAAATTGTACACGTAAGTCATTTGAAATTTGAAGTTGATTTAGTTTCATGTTACTTTTAAAAGATGATTTAGATGGCGCTGCTCTATTGGGTTGTGATTGTTGGGTCCCCTAATGACATGCCCGTTGTACTTTATTATGCCGAAGGTGTTCTCTAGGGCAGGAAGCGAAGAAACCTTGAGAAATGAGAAATCTCAAATCTAATAGAGTTAGAAACAAAAGATTCTTCAAGATCCCATTATGAGGGATCCATTTAATCCACAATAGTCATGTCACCGATAAATTTATCATTAATTTGCAATGGCTTTGGCTGATTTTATTTTACCTAGTTCAATTTTCCATTTCCAAGATCTATTAGGCTTTTTTTAGGAGTTGGAAAATAAATAAGGGAATTGGCAAAGTGAGCAATGCCAGTGTTTTTTCTGGTTCAATTTTGAAATAGAATTTTTATGGTTAGTGAGTGGTGATTTGTGGAATGTTAGTGTTGAAAGAGGTTTATAGTATGAGTTATTTTTGTAATTTTTACTATAAAATTTTGTATTGTTAAAAATATAATGCAATCTCTATTATAAAGTATTTAGAATTGTTTTTATATTTTTTTAGGATTTTAGTGTTGTTTATAAGATATTAAGGTGATATTTTTTATTCAATGTTTTGAAGGTTTAAGAGATGTTTTCTAAAATTTATGAAGTGTTGATTAATAATTCTAGATATTACACAATTTTTCAAGGTGCAAATATTTTTTTTATTTTTTTTAATTTACAAAATTTCACCTTAACAGATTTGATCCTTTTGGACCCATAATAATATGGATTTACATTGGTCCTTAATATATAGATATGCTACATATCAACTCCATATATAGAGAAAGAGAGAGAGAAAGAGATAGATATAGATATGCAACCTTGTCAATTCCATATTGAATATGAAAAGAATTACATATCTCTCTTATACTAAACAAAACAGCACACTATATTTTCACCATAATTTTTTTTTAATATCAATTACTTTATATATATAATATAAAATTATTTTACTTTCGATTAAAATTGAAATATTTTATTTATAACCCACATTAAAATATTTTTTATTATTAATATATTTTAAAATTTCACTTCTCACCCTCTTCTTATTTTTTAATAAAAAATTACACTTTTACTTTACTTTGTACTTACTAAATAAATAACTGTAATAAGAAGTCCCTTTGGACACAATTATGAATGCTTCCAACTCTACTGTTAAATCATCTATTATATCATCTTATAGACTCTGACCAATGGCCACTATTATATCATCTTATAGACTCTGACCAATGGCCATAGTGTACAGCTTTATTAATTATATGCAGCTTTATTATTCATTGTAAGATTCTTCAACGATGAGCTGCGATTGGCCATGCTTTTGTCTATGAATAATTAGATGATATACCACCATGTAGCCTGTTATGGAAGAGAGGTTGTAGAGTCTTGAGGTTCAAGATTTTGCCCAGAGAAAAACAGAAGGATTAAGAGATCAGCAGAGACAGACCATCATATTGCATGGTATATGAAAGGGAGGCTGTAAAATGTCGAGGTTCAAGATTTAGCCACGAGGAAAGCAAATAGATCGAATCGGCGAAGGCACTGTATGTTTTGGAATCGACAAGAATGAAGCGGACAGATGCCACGGTTGCCGCTGCGGCCAATATGGCGAATAACCATATATTCGCCCAGTGCCATGTCTTGCTCAATGAACTCAAATCGTTTCCCTTCACCTTAATGTACATGTGATTTGCCAACACAAAGGTCAATGGAATCGTGCTCAATGCACCTGTGATACTTATAAAATCCCCCAGAAATGGGAGCAGGGCCGCCATAAATGTGGTGGCGGCCAGGTATGTCCCTCGAGCCAGTAATCTCACTGTCCAATTGTGCGCGGAATACACACTTTCGTTGCTTCTTCCGAACTTTGTATCCAAATATTCATACACGGGGTTTGCAAATATCTACAATCATGCCATCACTCCTGTTAAAATGCATTCCGAAACTGAATACAAAATTAAAGTTACAGGTTAATGGGTTAATGATGTTGAATACATACATGTTGTGATATCACACTCTGCAGGAAAGCAGCAGCGTTTGCCATAGCTTTAATCCACTTGGGTCCATGTACATTGTTGAGAAGATAAAATGATGTTTCTGAACCATATGCCCAGTATCCTACCAAGGTAACAGCATAGAATGGCACAATACCCGCTGTGAATTGCAAGTATAGGGCTTTCTGCATGTTCTTTACATGGGGATGTTTTACTGTCGCCTAGCAAACAATTTCAGATAAAGTAAACAATGTTAAATGATTTGATTACATTGGTTTGATTGTCTATATGTTGTTTTACTGTAGCCTAACAAGCAATTTCAAATGATGTAAACAATGTTAAATGATTTGATCACACTGGTTTCAAAATATGATTATCTATAACGGCCCAGAACTGTATGGAATTGATCCTACTGCACAAATTTGGGATTCCTAACTGAATCATGATTGAATAGGGATTATGACAAATTTCGGAACCATTATGGAATATGGCACATAATGAATCAGGGCCAGTATCTTCGTAGCGGAGGTCAGTATGAGGAACAAGTGAGGCAAGTTGTTAAACCAGTATGATATATTAAATCAATGGCCTTAAATGGCCTTCTATGGTTTAAAAAAAAATTGAAATATAAATTTTATGATTCTTTGATAGAATAAAAAAAATAAGAAATTAAGTTTAGTGTACCTGTATTTCTGGAAGCATCCCTGAATTATACGCAAAAACAAGACTTGCTACAGCACCAACCGAGTTAAAAAATTTGTTTTCCTTCGACCCAGGCATCTCGTAGTCCTTTGCTGGGCTATTGACACCTACATACCAATAGTAGGGTAGTAAATAATATGAGCAGAAAAAATAGAAGTTGTGCTTTATTTTTTTCTTATCCAACTTTGCAATGACCCTTAATGAGAACAGATATAATCATTTTAGATTGTTTTAGGTAGCTGAAGTATAAACAGAACAAGATTAATGAACAAGATTAATTGACAAGTAAAAATGGATAACAACAATCACATAATTAATGAGAACAGATATAATCATTTTAGATTGTTTTAGGTAGCTGAAGTATAAACAGAACAAGATTAATGAACAAGATTAATTGACAAGTAAAAATGGATAACAACAATCACATAATGAACACAGTGTTTTAAGTGGAAATTCAGTATGACAGGGAAAAACCACTGAACAATGGTATTTTTATTATTTAAAGGAGAATTACAATAGCCAATCTTAGGTATATAAACATTCTCTCTTCTCTTCTTCTCTTCCCACAAGTTGTGCTACACTACATTGCTATTGACACTAGTCAAACAGTTTAAACAAACTGATTACAATATGCTCCACTAGTTACACAAACTGTTCATTGTAATGTTTATGTTCATGCATAAACACTCTAAATTTATCTAAATTTAACTGATGTGCATGCTACTCCATGGAAAATTAATTGACAAGTTTTCAATAGATTTTCACTACTCAGTGTTCAAGCAAATTATAATATTTACATGTACCTAATTGGAAACTGCAATTCTGAATAAATAAAGAAGAGAAGAATTACCGTCTTTTATAGACAATCCAATAGCAACAACGATGTAGATGAGACTGGACACTGTTGAAACACCTAGCCACAACTTCAAAGCCGATAAATGTGGAATGGCAAACGCAAAAATAGTACAAACAATTCCTGCAATTGTAATGCTGTACGGTAGCTTGAACGCGAATTCATTGCTATATGTAGTATACATTGCCTACACAGAAAAAGCAGATGCAAACACTCAATATTAGCTGTATTTGCGAATCATGCAATCACTCTTTCTTGGCATCCGCATTAAAGTGAAACTACTGGAAGAGGTAGGTGTTTGCCTCTTTTTTTCCTTCCAAAGATATGTCATCAGTATTGTACCTTTTCTCTTTTCAATAACTATTTGTAATTATTTGCAATCTCTACCTACTATTTGCTACTGCAATACACTGGATGTCTAGATGTGCTGTGGTTCTGCTACAGATCTATTTCTAGTTGTTTTTATTGTTGCAACGTAGGCTTGAGCCATCTTTCCCAGGTTCAACATTTCTTAGTTTTATATTTCATCATTGAAGTATATAAACTATGGCCAACAATAAACATCTGCTTGTTTATATACCTAGGATTACATTGATATATAGGTTTGGATATATTATGTATATACCACTTGCTGCTGGTTATTGTTAGTCGATGCTCTGGACCAACCACCTGCTGTTGGTTATTGTTAGTAGATGCTCTGGACCAACCAGTCTGCTGCTCAGCATTCAAAGTAGCAGCAGGTAATATATACAACCAATCTACTGTTCAGCATTCAAAGTTGTTGTAGGTAGTAAATACACCTACTACCATGTATATACCACTTGCTCAACTTTGAATGTTGAGCAGCAGGCTGGTTGGTCCATGTTAAATATATTGTACCCTCAACAGTATGACCGTACACTGCCAGCTGTACTGGACATCTGTACTTTCTATTTTTGTCTTGCTTGAGCATATATAGCTCAACCATCTTACATTGTAATGGACGCTTCAGTTCTGTTCTGTATTTCTTCATACATTTGAATATACTATTTTTTTCTCTCTGCATTTCTGTGTCCTTCACAATTTATCATGGTATCAGAGCTACAGCAGTAAGCCTCTTCACACAGTTGGGAGAGCAACTCAATCCTCACAGCGCAGAGCCTCACAGATCTTGAGAGCACGCGACACAATTCTTTCACAAGGCTTGGAAAGCTGTCTGCAATATCTTTTAAAAGATCGCCGTGAGAAGCTAGCGGAGGAAGCAGAGATCGCAGAAGAAGAAACCTACACAATTTTCTCAAAGAACCGTCAAAGATTGACGCAGAAAAGCTGCAGAATGAAAGAAGTTTAAAGAACTTGAAGATTTCGCTTCAATTCATTAAAGATTCAAGCAGAAGGCTGAATCATTTAAAGATTTTTTGAAAATAGCTCAAATCTGTCAAAGATTGTAGCAGATCATGAAGAAACCATGAAATTCTTTCAAATCTTTGAAAGATTCTCAAATATTTTCTTCCGCTGGAGAAAATTCCATTAAATTCGGGATAGAACGCATCTCAGGCGCAAAGAACAGCCACTCAAGCCATGAAATTCATCCTGCGAACGGTTCCAAGGCGGGAAACTAGTTCAGAAGGGACTTGGAGAGTGCAGAACAGGCGAAAGCATTTCAGTCGTCAGATCTTGTGCAAAGGCCCGACGACCGTTAGATTAGGGAGAAAGTGCTCGAGGTTTAACCCTCTAGAGCTCACAGTCGGACTTTTGGCTTGTGAAATCCCGACGTCATCTGGACCGTCCATCGAGAAACACGTGGCGAGATCCTATTCCATCGCAAAATCGGGAATCGGGAGTTGGACGAGCTAAAGAATCTGCTCTCCAAAAACTCCGATACATGAAATCGTGAAATCCCGAAATGATCACAGCCGTCCATTTTAGAGGACAGGTGGCAGCAGATCAACGCATCGTCATATCGGCATTTCAGAGTTCGGGGTTTCAAGCTGTCAAAGAAATTTGGCATCGCAACTCGCGAAATCGCGATACGCGATATAGCGATACGATCTCAGCCGTCCATTTGTCAGGACATGTGGCGAACATCAAAGCGCCCGTCGGCAAATCAGCATTCGGGGTTTCAAGCTGTCAAAGAAATTTGACATCGCAACTCGCGAAATCCCGATACGCGAAATCCCGATCAGATCTCAGTCATCCATATCTCCTGGACACGTGGCGGACATCGAGGGCACCGTCAGCGTATCGGCATTCGAGGTTTCACGTTGACAGAGATTTGGTGCATCGTAAGTCGCGAAATCCCGAGGCTGAATCAGGACCGTCCATTCTTCAAGGACGCATGGCGCAAATCCGGCGACTCAGAAAAAGTCCCGAAGAGGAAAGCGCCATCGGCACATCGGGATTCGGGAAATCACGATCCTTGAGAACAAGAGATCGGGTTTCTTTCCAGTGAAATCCCCGACGCAAATCTAGCCGTCCATCTGTTAGGACACGTGGAGGCGATCAAAGCGATTCGGGAAAAATCCCGACCGGAGGAACCCTCCATTTGCGGGACCCAGCTGACGTCATCCAGAGAAACGAGTCAATCGACGCATCAACGATTCGCGAATCCTGGAGTCAAGAGGTCTGAAACATAACCTATCACAAAATCGCGAGGAGTGATCACGACCGTCCATCTGTTGAAGACACGTGTCGCAGATCGGAGCCATCGGGAAAAGTCTCGATAGGACAGCGCCATCGGTAAATCGGAGTTCGGGAAATCAAAGGGACAAAAGAACTTGATATCAGAAATCGCGAAATCCCGATTCGCGAAATCCCGATAAGATCAGGACCGTCTGATCCTCAGCAGATCTGGACCGTTGAA
>ML776688.1:583086-612674 GCA_009831015.1 Picea engelmannii | reverse complement strand
TATTGAGAGCATGGGGGTTGAGTACATCTTGGGGAAGAGTGCAAGTCAAGAAAGAAAGAGAAATAGAGGAAATATGTATGGATAGGAGACCAGATTGGCACATTCACATTTTTTCATAGAGAACATTTTTTACATAGAGTTTTATGGCTAGCAATGGAGTTCTGAAAGTTGAATCTTGAAGGTAGTTATTGTGGTCAAGTTTGGCAGCTATTTGGAGCTGAAAATTCACAGAGAAAGAGGTTGTGGTCTTGGGAGAGAAATGTTGTTCAAAATTCTCCAAGGAAGCACGTGTTTTGTTGCTGGAAAAATTTGTGATGCACTTGTAGAATTCTTAAGGTCCCAACAAGTATAATTCTTGTCCAACATGTGTTGGAATCCATGGAGGGGAGTGAAAAGGCATGAGGGACTTTGAGCAGTGAAGGGGGATTCCATCCCTTGGGTTGTGTTGGTTGAGGGAAAGAGATTTGGTGTATTGGAATTAGATGTGAGTTTTGACTATGAGAGGGGGTCATTAGACAGCCTTAGGGACCATTGTATATTGTGGATTCATAGCCCCAACTTAGGGGTGCCCTGCTTTTGAGAACTAGAACAACAAGGCTATAGTTGGGAGGAACATTTGTCCTTTGTAGCAGGTTGCATACTTTTATAAGATAAGTGTTCTTATTTGTTGTGTTGTTGTGTTAAATGTTGATATATATATTTGTTGTGCATTTTACACTAAGTTATATTTGGTCAATGTTGCTTACTATGAGAAAAAAGATGCATTCGTTTCTCTATTTTATGGCTGGATAATGTTGTATGTATTTAGTTGTTGTTGTGCACAACAACAATGATTATATTTACATTTTTATTAGTATGGATAGATGAATGAACTTGAATGACATGTTGTGTGTAATTTTCTGCATTTAGATTTATTATAAGAAATTTTTATTGAGTCATTTTAGCAGTGATGTGATCCATCTGGGGGATGGGTACATTACAAAGTGGTATTAGAGATTTTGGTTCAACACTAGACTTGTATGGGTAAAGAACCGGTGTGAATTTGGGCAAATTCATTGTCCCAGATTTCATTTTGTGATGAATTTGGGGGAAAACAGTGATAACCAAAGAGAAATCCTCAAATTCATGGGGAAAGTTCAAGATTTAATTGACTCAAAACTATCTGATATGTTTAATGGCACCAATCGTCCAGATCACAGAGTTAAATTCGACTTATAGGGTCAAAATTCATGTTTAAATGGAGGTCGACAGAGTTGGGATAGTTCAGTGAATTCACGACCGAGGAACAACTAGTTCAAGATGAACTTCCTTTGAATGTATTATTAAGAGTATGGGTATGACACTCAACACTGCCCTTAGATAGCTAAATTGAAAAGGATGAAGGAACTATATGACTAGCAGGAAATAGATTTATTATCGGTCGATCATCCTGAGAAACATGAAAGAGTTGGAAGGGAGAACTAGCTAAAATGATATTTATTGTTTACAGAAGGGAATCATCCTAGAGACCTCAAGACCATGATACTAAGTGTTGGGATATCACCAGAAGGATCTTCAGTAAGTGTTACAATATCTTTATCCATAAAATATCAAAAACTATTGAATCAATTCCACTATTGAATTGCAATTTTTGGTTAAATTGGGTTGGGGTAAAATGGTTTCCCCTAATAACATAGGGGTGAAGGAAACAAGGGTGATGATCACTCGACCATCCATATGCCTTCCTAATTCACCAACCATGAGTTGGGCCTTTTGGGATATTTATGGGGTATTTCCATACTATTTCTTTCAATACCATCCTTTCTACTAATATATTTGGAGCACTAACTGCCAAGAAGCACATGGATGGTAAGTCATAAAGTCTTTCTTAAACCGTAAAGTATGGATTTTTGGAAAGTCTTGCTTAAACCGTTAAGTATGGATTTGTTGTTACCCTCGATAAGGATATGTTCAAATATGCTCATCTTGTCTTGTAACTATATCTTCAACTATTGGATTAGTTTTCTAAATTCTTGATTTACCACTTTACGACCTTGACCATTTATTTTATTTCGAAACATTAACTCTCATTCAATTAGATATTTTTCTATTACTTAGTTTAATTTTGTTAAGATCTTGCTAGATGTATTCTCACCTTAATATTCCCTTTTCTTCACTTTAGTGGAAAACAAGAGGGAGCATGAGTTCTATGTCGATTTCCTACTCAATGTCATAAAACTAGGGTTCGTTTGAATGATAGTGGATGAACTAAGTTTACCATATCATTCCTTCATTTCCACTAGTTCTCTCTCTGTCCTATATGAGGATGTCAGGGCCAAACTCCAACATCCCTACATTGATTGTGTAGGCTTGATCACACCCTGAAATGTAGCATGGGCCATAGCGAAAGCTCATTTAATCTTGGTGGCCAGTTATGAATCTAAAACAGAGATGAGGGAGTGTGTTTCAATACAATAACACCATATGCATCATTAGCTTCCATGGATGAATCATTCCTTACATGTTAAGGAGGACACAGTAAACAAGAGTCGTCATAGTCATTTGTTCATGAATGGAATAGGGAGCGAGAGTCGAGCAAGCCATATCTCTTAGTTGAAGCTGGAAGCAAGGGAATCGAGGTGAGAATAGAAGGACTAAGGAAATGCATGAAAAACTATGCCTCCTAACACCAAAAGAGAGAGATGGACTATACTTTTGTATGAATCGGGATACTGATTTTAGAGGGATGGGAAGTATGCATTTTTTTGTTGGGTTGTAATGTCCCCAACCAGGATAGGGGGAGATATAATGCTTCTTTCCTCAAAATTATTGTTTCTTATTAAACGAATGTGTTGTTAAATTTTTATAGGATAGATTACTCAATGAGAAATATTGTCAAATAGATAGCTAGAATTCATTACAAAATATTAGAGAAGATAACCATGGCATATTATTATGGATGGGAACTCCCAAATCAGTACAATGATAACTAATGGTTGTAATCAACTACAGAATATTACTAGCACACAAACTAATGATTTCTAGGCAGCATCAAAATATACTACACAAGAAAATTAGAATGATGCCAATATATGAATCCCAAGGCTCTCCAAGCCCTACACTTCTCTACTATAGTGATGTCCATTCTATAGGCAGTCCTCCCACTCCTCATTACTCCTCACAGACCCAATTTGTTGCAAACCCAAAATCTACATGGGTCCTCGAGGAATGCCTGTAGGGTGTCTCATGGGACCTCATAGGGAGACCCTTTCTTAACCCACGGGGGAACCTCTAACTATAGTTTCACAAAACCATCTAGATGTCGATGGATCTAGTGACTAGTCTTCTCTTGAAAATAGTTGCAAACTCCTTGCGCAAACTAATAATCTTCCAAAATCTCTCTGGAATGGGACCAATCTCCACATTGAACTCAAATGAGGAATATGGAAGAAACCTCCTCCACATCTAGATAAGGTGGATATTACACCATCGAAACTAAACCTGCAATGGAAGGGTTTTTCCCAAAACCCCAATGAAAATGTTGGCTACAAGAGAACTCAATAAGATATCAAATCATAATGCCAAGTGGAAGGGTTTCTCCTTTATTTATCCTTCCTTTGGACCTTCTATATCTTTCCCCCACTTTTAACAAATCAAATCTTTTCCCTCCAACTCCATTTAAATACAATTCTTTATTTTATTTAATGTCACTTTTAGGGTTTGTCAATATTTTACCTGGTGACACCTCCTTGACTCCCTTTTTCCTTGTCGAATATATCCCATGGGAATCATATAGGATATTGAGTCACCCCCATTACAATTAATTGGAAGGTAACATTACAATTGTCCCTTCCCAATATTGCTTGTCCTAAATGATGCAGAGAGGTCCAACCTATCACCCTGCAGGGTCTCTTTCCCTGACCTCCTACTCACAGGATCGATTAAATTCCCTTTCTGTTGAGCCAAAGCGGCTCTTTAGATTTCTGAGTGGAATCCCTGTCAAAACATAACCCATTCCACAGGTCCTTCGTTCATCTGCATGGCCTCTGCATCTGACCGTGACCAATTTCCCCACAGGAAACTGTTGTCGGGCTTCGGGGTTTCGAACTTTTCACAGTCACAAACCTCTGTCCTCGTGAATCCCCGATCTCTTAATTTCTGATGAGCTCTCGGCTCCTATGCGCTAGCTCTCCTACTTAAGCTTCTACCATATGACCACTACTCCAGTGTCCGTGGCCTTACCTCCCTCGCGGCCTCGCGACTCGCTATTTCAAACCCTTGATTTTCCAACTCTTGACACCTGATGTGCCGAAGTGCCGAAGCACATGAGAGTTGACTTTTCAATGGTGCTTTGTCTCACCGAGACTTCGGACCTCGCAATTCATGAATCCTAACACCAGTACTTCGGGACTTCTCGCGGCGAGATCCCGAGGGTTTTACGCCACCTGTATTCCACTTCGCTGCTTTGTTATGGCCACCTGTCCTCCAACGGTCTGAATCTCACTCCCCGCGACCTCGCAATCCCTGTGACCAAACTCTCGAGCCTTTTCTCTCGAGGCTACGATGCACGATCCCACGTGAAGATCCAACGGTCTTCCATGCCCCTCGCGCCTTCACGACTTGGGACACCCAACGCTTGGGCATTCAACCTACGAACCCCAAGTTCGCGAGATATCTCTATCTCTACCACGTGCCCTCTGCCAATGGACGACTCCGATCTTCTCGCACCTCACGTCCTCGTGACTTTGGACACCCAACACTTGGGTCTTCACTCTGCGAACTCCTGAGTTTACGAGATCATCTAGATCTCTGCCACTTGTCCTCTCCAGATGGAGGACTCCTGTCTTCTCGCCACTTCTCTACCTCGCATCCTCGCACCTTGCAACCTTTAACACCCAATCCTCGGCTCTTCGACTCCCAAGTTTATGAGATGCGAGGTGCTACTTGTCCACCTACCGACTCTTGTGGTCCCACACCGTTCTCAAGTGCTAATATCCCGAGATGGCATCAGCTAGGCCCCACACATGGAACTCTCACCTCCTCGCCACTCGTGAAGTTGAGTGGCTTCCTCTTCCAACTTCCAGTGCCTGAGTTCCCGATGTGGGTAAGATCATGACACGCGTCCACTCCTGAACAAACGACCCAGATCCTATCGGCTAATCCAACGACCGATGTTACTCCTCCCGAGCTTCATGTGCACCTGATCCTACACGTAATCCTCTACGCAGCTTCTCCCGATCCAACGGCTAACATGATTTCTATACAAGATCTGATGGTTGTCAACCCTCCTCTCCTGTGATTTTCTCCTGAACTGCCCTGGATGTGAATCTTCAATGGTCTAGATTTGTTTTCTTCTGCGATCGAACGACTGTCGCTGCTCCTCCTGAGCTTCTCCTCAAATCTTTAGAGATTTTACCTCTACCTCCTGTAGAGTCTTCACGCATATACCACGCTGTCTCTCCTGAGTTTCTTCTCCTTGAATCCTTTAAGGATTCCGACGTCTGCTCTCATGCAAATTATTCACGCACACACAACGTGCTATCTCTTCTGAGCTTCCGCAATCAATTAGACCCCTTAGGAGATTTTATCTTCCTTCCTTCTCTCACAGACGAAGAATAAAGTGCCTTCCTGGCTATCTGTTTGCTCAAACACCCTCCTTGTTGATCCTTATGGGTATTCAGTAACCCAGTAAAGGTCCCTCAGTGGACTCTTCCTCCAATTGGTAGAACTCAAAGAGCTCTTTGTTCTCTTCTGTGCTTGCCTGCGCACTTCCTCGATGCCCTCCTAGGAGAGTATCTCTTCTCCCAGAACCTCCAATAGTTCTGTCCTTCTCTGTGCACCTATGCACTTGCTCGATGCCCTCCTGGAAGAGCTCTTACAGAATCCTCAGTGATTCTGTCTCTTTTGAACTCTCAGCAGAGTTCCTCCCTTGTGCACTCCTGTACACATGCTCAATGCCCACTTGGCAGAGCTCTACAGAATCCTCCATGACTCTGTCTACAACTGTGTCTTCCTCCACACAGCTTTGCCTCCAAGGTATTCAACAACCTTGAGGTCTTCTTCCTTTGAGTTTTTGACTTCAACTTCTGTGACTCAGCACGTCTTTGTCTGAACCCGCAGCGTTCAGAAATGCATCCTCAGTGCACCGGTATTCAGAGACCCCAGTCCTCTGTCATATCCTCCCGGCATGAAACCTCAAAGACCTCTCAAGCCTGAAATCACACAAACTCCCTGCAAATTCTTAACAAACATACATTCACAGCATAAAAGGAACACTCACAGACACCCATATAACACAGAATGACATGCAGGAAAAACTGCTTCTGATTATATTAAAATGGCAAATGCCTGAATTTACAATGGTGTTCCTGAGCTCTCCTCGGCTCTCTCATACAACCATTCTTACTCAAAATGAGATCTCAAAATGTCTTTTACTTGATGGATCATTCCTCCAGGTTCACCTACTCTAATAAATTACATTCAATGGCTATCTAGTCTAGCACCTAGATCTAGATCTCAGCCAATCTAGCATTAAAGCCAATCCTATCTACTGCCTGCACAAAGGCATGGCTTCCATGGCTCACCAACCTAAGACATTTAATTACATTCATTTCAAATTTAAATGAGGTTGCGCCTCCCTTCAGCTTTGAATTCATGCGCGCTAACGTGGCTGGCGGGCTGTTGGCTGACATGGAGCGATGCTCCTGCATCATACTCCACAGCTGCAAAAATCATGAGCTCCTGCTCATGAGCTTCCCCTCTGAGCTGTTGGAAATCCACTTGGATCCCAAATAAGTCTTTGGTGCTTCTCATCTTCTCCATTCTATTGCTACTGCTGCCTCTTCTCTGCCCAGCTTCTCTTCACTGGTAGTCTGCGCTGATCGCCACATCAGCTCCCTGATTTCCTTGATCACCTCGTCTAGCTGCTCCCTTGGTTGGTCCTATTCTTGCAGTCTCCTCAGCTGCAAAAATTTTTGGCCATTGGACAGATCATCATGATCTCCCATGCCTTCTTCATCTATTTCCAACTTCAACTGTTGGATGTGTCTTCCCTGCATTTTTATCCTTTCCTCCAGGGCTTCAATATGATCCCATAGATCAGCAAAGCATATGTTGTCTGTCTCTTCCTCTTCTACTTTTTCAATCTGCTCTGTTGCATTCTGTTCAACTTCATGGCTGAAAATATCGAGCCATTCCTCAGACTGCTCACCGTCCTTTTCTGCTCCTTCGACTGTCAGCTCTAATGCTACAGCTCTTTCAGCTTCTTGGCTGGAAGTAATGAGCCATTCCTCAGAATGCTCATCTTCTTCATCTTCTGCTGCAAACTATTTTGTTGAAGTCTCTTCAGCTTCGATGTTGAATGCATTGAGCCATTCCTCGAAATGCTCACTCTCTCCTTTTTCCTTTGGGGCAGCTTCCAAAGTCTGCTCCCATTTTTCTTCTTTTCTGATAGTCATAGCTGACTGCTCCCCTGCTGTTGTTGTATCATCTACAATAGAATATTTTGCCTCCTCCTGGACAAAGTGTAGGAATACTTGTATTCCCCCAATCATCATAATACCATCCTGATCTTCCTCCTCTGTCAGCTGCATCTGCTGATTTAAATTCATCCCTGAATTTATGAGACCCACAGATAGTCTCATCCCTGTCAGCTCCTCTGGCTGATTCAAATTCCCCTGCTCATCCCTGTTCACCTGGCAATATGGGACGCCTCCGCTGCTCTCCTGGTAGACTATGAGATCAACCAATCCCATATTCATCATCACTCCTTGCTGAATTGAACTCTCCAAAGATTCCCTGAGATTTCCAGCTAGTTCCAAATTCTCATCTCTGCCCACCTGGCAGTTTGACACGCTTCTGCTGCCCTCCTGGTAGTCCTCAATGCTTCCACTGCCCTCCTGGTAGTCTTCGAGATCCTCATATGATCTCCTTTCATTGACCAACTGGCAATGTAAAATTCCCTCGCTGTCCACCTGACAGTTTGTGAGATCCTCAGCTGATCTCAACTCATTGCCCTCCTGGCAAACTGGAACTTCTACTTCTCTGCCTTCATGGAAGTCTTCGAGATCATCAACTGATCTCATTTCTGTTCCCTTGCCCATATGGAAATATGTAAACCTTCCCCTGCTCTCCTGGCAGTCTATGAGATCCTCAGACGATCTCAATTTATCTTCTTCATCATCCCAATCATCGAGACCCTTTCCAGTCTCTGGCCAACAGTGACAAATCATCTTTTCTTTTGTGGCCTTGAGGTTTTCAGCATACCTCAACCATTTTCTCAACAGCCTGCGCTGTCTCATGACCATCAGCTCTCTGACTGGTCATTTTTCCTTTACCTTCTGCATGGGCCATTCATAAACCCATCTCTGCTTGGCTTTCTTTTCCTGCCTCATCCGCAGTTCCAGCTTCTCTATGTCTGCCTTTAATTCATAGATCTTTCTAGTTTCTTCTGCTTCCTCTGCAAGCTTTTCTGCCTTGCTTTTCTTCTTTCTATGGCCTTCAGTAGCCATATTGTTGTCCGTGTCTGCCTCTCTGGAAAACCTGTTGCTGTCACTCCTGCAATCCTAAGTGCTCAACTTCATACTCCTACAGTCTCCCTGACTGTCTTCTCGACTGTTGCCTACCTGCAAACAATCATTACAGAGTCCTCAGTAACTCTATCTTCTTCCTGCTCCTTTGTCTGCAATACACAAACATAATCTTGCTCTGATACCACTTGACATAGAGAGGTCCAACCTATCACCCAGCAGGGTCTCTTTCCCTGACCTCCTGCTAACAAGATCGATTAAATTCCCCTTTTGTTGAGCCAAAGTGACTCTTTAGAATCCTGAGTGGAATCCCTGTCAAAACATAACCCGGTCCATAGGTCCTTCATTCATCTTCACGGCCTCTGCATCTAACCGTGACTAATTTCCCCACAGGAAACTATTGTCAGGCAACGGGGTTTTGGACTTTCTGCGGTCGCAAACCTCTGTCCTCGTGAATCCCCGATCTCCGAATTTTCGATGAGCTCTCGGCTCCTATGCGCTAGCTCTCCTAGCTAAGCTTCCACCATATGACCACTACTCCCGTGTCCATGGCCTTACCTCCCTCATGGCCTCGCGACTCGCTATTTCAAACCCTTGATTTTCCAACTCTTGACACTCAATGTGCCGAAGTGCCGAGGCGCACCAGAGTTGACTTTTCAATGTCCCTTTGTCTCGTCGAGACTTCGGACCTCGCAATTCGTGAATCCTAACACTAGTACTTCGAGACTTCTCGCGGCAAGATCCCGAGGGTTTTATGCCACCTGTATTCCACTTCGCTGCTTTGTTATGGCCACATGTCCTCCAACGGTCAGAATCTCGCTCCCCGTGACCTCGCAATCCCCATGACCAAACTATCGATCCTTTTCTCCCGAGGCTCTGATGCACGATCCCACGTGCGGATCCAATGGTCTTCCCCGATCCAGATCCAACAACTATCTCCTACTCGCCCCTCACATCTTCGCGACTTGGGACACCCAACGCTTGGGCCTTCAGCCTGCGAACCCCAAGTTCGCGAGATCTCTCGATCTCTACCACGTGCCCTCTACCAACGGACGGCTCCAATATTCTCACACCTCGCGTCCTCGTGACTTTGGAAACCCAACACTTGGGCCTTCACTCTGCGAACTCCCGATTTCATGAGATCATCTAGATCTCTGCCACTTGTCCTCTCCAGATGGACGGCTCCTGTCTTCTCGCCACTTCTCTACCTCGCGTCTTGACACCTCGCGACTTTTAACACCCAATCCTCAGCTCTTCCACTCCCGAGCTTCCGAGATGCGAGGTGATACTTGTCCACCTGCTGACTCCTATGGTCCCACATCGTTCTCGAGTGCTGATATCCTGAGATGACATCAGTTAGGCCCCACACATGGAACTCTCACCTCCTCGCCACTCGTGAAGTTGAGTGACTTCCACTTCCAACTTCCGGTGCCCGAGTTCCCGATGTTGGTAAGCTCGTGACACGTGTCCGCTCCTGAACGAATGGGCCAGATCCTATTGGCTAATCCAATGATCGATGTTACTCCTCCCGAGCTTCCTGTGCACCTTATCCTGCGCGTAATCCTCTGCACAGCTTCTCCCGATCCAACGACTGACAGGATTTCTATACGAGATCTGACGGCTGTCGGCCCTCCTCTTCTGTGCTTTTCTCCTAAAATCCCCTGGACGTGAACTTTCAATGGTCCAGATTTGTTCTCTTTTGCGATCAAACGACTATCGCTGCTCCTCCTAAGCTTCTCCTCAAATCTTTGGAGATTTTACCTCTACCTCCTGTAGAGTCTTCGCGCATATACCATGCTGTCTCTCCTAAATTTCTTCTCTTCGAATCCTTTAAGGATTCCGACGTCTGCTCTCCTGCAGAGCCTTCATGCGCACATAACGTGTTATCTCTTCTGAGCTTCCGCAATCACTCAGACCCCTTAGGAGATTTTATCTTCCTTCCTTCTCCCACAAACGAAGAATAAAGTGCCTTCCTGGCTATCTGTTTTCTCAAACACCCTCCTTGTTGATCCTTCTGGGTATTCAGTAACCCAGTAAAGGTCCCTCAGTGGACTCTTCCTCCAATTGGCACAACTCAAAGATCTCTCTGTTCTCTTCTGTGCTTACCTGCGCACTTCCTCGATTCCCTCCTAGCGGAGTATCTCTTCTCCCAGAACCTCCAACAGTTTTGTCCTTCTCTGTGCACCTATGCACTTGCTCGATGCCCTCCTTGCAGAGCTCTTACAGAATCCTCAGTGATTCTGTCTCTTCTAAACTCTCAGCAGAGTTCCTCCCTTGTGCACTCCTGTACACATGCTCAATGCCCACTTGGCAGAGCTCTACAAAATCCTCCACGACTCTGTCTGCAACTGTGTCTTCCTCCACACAGCGTTGCCTCCAATGTATTCAACAACTTTGAGATCTTCTTCCTCTAAGTTGTTGACTTCAGCTTATGTGACTCAGCATGTCTTTGTCTGAACCCACAACGTTCAGAAATGCATCCTTAGTGCACCGGTATTCAGAGACCCCAGTCCTCTGGCATACCCTCTCGGCATGAAACCTCAAAGACCTCTCAAGCCTGAAATCACACAAACTCCTTGTAAATGCTTAACAAACATACATTCACAACATAAAAGGAACACTCATAGACACCCATATAACACAGAATGACATGCAGAAAAAACTGCTTCTAATTATATTAAAATGGCAAATGCCTGAATTTACAATGGTGTTCCTGAGCTCTCATCGAATCTCTCATACAACCATTCTTACTCAAAATGATATCTCAAAATCTCTTTTACCCGAGGGCTCATTCCTCCAGGTTCACCTACTCTAATAAATTACATTCAATGGTTGTCTAGTCTAGCGCCTGGATCTAGATCTCAGTTGATCTAGCATTAAAGCCGATCCTATATACCGCCTGCACAAAGGAACGACTTCCATGGCTCACCAGCCTAAGACATTTAATTACATTCATTTCAAATTTAAATGAGGTTGCGCCTCCCTTCATCTTTGAATTCATGCGTGCTGACGTGGTTGGTTGGCTACTGACTGACATGGAGTGATGCTCCTGAATCACTAAAGAAACTCCATATCATGGTGTTGTAATATCTACTCCCCTTCCCAGGTATCATCTTTTGAAGGAAATCCTCTCCATACATCCAAATAATCTTGAATGAACCTACTCCTAAGTCTCCATTCCCTGACATCAACTATCCTCTGGGGATCTAGAACCAATTTTCCTTCCTCATATATTGGAGGAATATCTATCAAAGTAGTGACCTACTGTCCCAATGCCTTCTTGAGGAAGGATACATGGAAGGTATTGTGGATCTTGTTTCCCTCCGGTTTTTCCATCTCGTATGATACTTCCCCAACCCTATTTATAACCTTGTAGGTCCCATAAAATCGATGCTTAATATTCTCTGCACCACTCCTCTTTAGTGACGACTGTATGTATGGTTGTAATCTGAGAAAGATGAGATCTCCAACCTCAAAGTTGCATTCTACCCTATGTCTGTCTACATACATTTTATGTTGATTCTAAGAGGTCTGCAGATTTTCCTTTAGGACTCTTAAGATGTCCTGAATTTCTTGTAACCAATCCTTGGCCTTAGGAGCTCTGGTCTCTCCAAATGCCAAATCCAAAAAATACAAAGCATCATATCCATACAATACCCTAAATGGGCTCATCTCGATGGACATGTGATGAGTGGTGTTGTAGCAATGCTCATCGAGATGCAACCATTTTATCCATGCTTGTTGACTCCTTGAAACATAGTTCCTAAAGTTCCCCTTGATCCATTTGTTTACTATCTCGGTCTTCCCATATGTATGGGGATGATAGCTAGTGATAGGTGTCAACTCTATCCCAGGTAACCTGAACAAATCTTGCCAAAACTTACTAAGAAACATGTTATCTTGGTCACTGACTATGTTCCTTGGAAGGCCATGGAGTTTGAAAACCTCCATGAAGAAAATATATGCTAACTGAGATGCACTATAATCCATAGGAATATCAAATAAGTGTGCATATTTAGTCAACCTGTCTACTACCACATAAATACAATCCCTTCCCTACACCTTTGGTAATAATATGATGAAATCCATGGAGATTCTTTCTCATTTCTGTTATTGGATCGGTAAGGGTTGGACCAGTCCTATAGGATGTGTGAACTTTGACTTTTTCTGCTGGAAATTCATGCATTCCCTCACATGAAGAAGTGCATTCCCTTTGAGACACTTCCATGAGAATCTTTCCCTAACCTACATGTAGATATTTAGATACCCCTGGTGCCCTACCAGTGGTGCATCATCTGTTTCCCTCAAAATATTATCCTTGAGTGTGGACTCAGGGAAAATATAGATCTTGTCCTTGTATTAAATGATGTCATCTACCACCCTATACCTATTATCCTAGATACTTCCCCTCAACAACTCACAAGAGAAGGTATTCTTGGAGTATTGCACCAAGATAATGGACTTCCAGTCTACTTATATCTCTATCATAGAGAAGGTTGAAAGTCTCCTAGATAAGGCGTAAACAACTATATTATTCTTCCCCTTAATATATTCAATGTCGAAATCATATTCATGCACCTTGCTCACCCATTTATGTTGTCTTTCATTTAGGTCTTGCTGCTCCAAGAAATATCTGAAGTTGGTGTGATCATTCCAAACTACGAAGCATCCTCCTACCAAGTACTGTCTGAATTTGGCTAATTCATGCATGATGGCCAACATTTCCTTATCGTATATCGGGTAGAGCCTCTCGGGCTCCCTTATCTTCCTTCTCTCGAAATCTATCAGATGTTAGTTCTACATCAATACTTCCCCTATCCCTTCACCAGATGCATCACATTCCAAAATAAAAGGATGATTAAAGTATGGAAGTGATGATATTGGGAAAGTACTCATGACCCTCTTCATTATGTCAAACTCCACATGTGCATCCTCTGACCATTGAAATACCCCCTTCTTGTTAAGGTTCATTAATGGCATCACCAATTGTGAAAATCCTTTCATAAATCACTTGTAATAGCTACATATCCCAAAGAATCCTCGTAGATAAGTGAGTGTCCTGGGGGTGGTCCAGTCTAAGATGGTCCAGATCTTATCCTGGTGTACCTTTAATCCCTCAACATCTATCACATGCACATTCTCCTTAATATAAATTGGCTCACCATTGTCATGTCCAATACCTTCGTCATCACTGTCACCCTCCTCATTGGAAACTACCTCAATGTAATGGAATTTACCTTTTCCCATACATATATAACCTTGTTCCCACAAATATTTGCAACTAAAGAAAATTTTCTTCCTCCTTAGTTCTCTCTAAGTCTCCTCATACATTATGTCCTTCCCTTTCCATGAGTTTTGGGGAAATTTTGTCTCCTTACCTCCTTAAGGGATGAAATATTTTGTCAGAACCTTCTTGTTGACTGTGTCATTCATATCCTCGGACCTCATGATGGCCTCATGCAATGTGGTTGGCCTAAAGGCATTAACCCATACTCTGAGGTGTTTAGCCAGACCCTCTGTGAATAACATTACCAACTTGAACTAAGATATATCTTTCACCATAACTGTCATCCTATGAAATTATGTGATGTATGCTTCTAGCATGTTTGTTTGTTTCAATTGTGCCAACTCTTTGATGTCTATTTCAGGGTCCTTCTGGTCAAACCTATCCATCAATATCTAAGTGAAGTCCACATATGAAGTGATTTTGGTGTGCCCTAATGTCACCAAACCATGATACCACCATTCATGAGCTTCTCCTTCCAAGTGAAGAGTGGCATATTGAATTACTTTTTCTTCAATCATTGAGTTAAGTTGGAGGTAAGTTTCCAACTTATGTACCCAAGACCTGACCATACTCTTTTCTTATCCATCATAGGGTGGAATAGTCAACCTTCCCACCTTGCACATGACATAAAAATTGTGTGGGCTATGTGCTCCTCTATGCCCCTCCCTCAGGTCGTATTTAGGTTTGAGGTTGCATAATTATTTATAGGAAACATTCTCACAGATATATGAATCTAACGTCTCATACTCCCTATATGAGGTGTTAATATCAATCCCATGATCTGGTTGCTCCCATGATTTTGTAGGCTTACCTGTCAAGAAATGTGGTAATAAAGGCCTAGGGATATTTAAACTCTTGCTCTGAGTTGGGGTGTGGTTGTTACTATTGTTCGTGTGTATTATGTCACTCCAACGAGATCCACTAGTTCCATCTTAACTTGTACCATTCATATTCCCACGCTAGCCTAAAAATTGTGTGAATGCTTCAAGTGATTGGTGTTGGAACCTTGTTGTCTCTTCCCATCTCTTGACCAGATCTTGTTGTGTCTGTATCATATCATGGTTGTCTCCCATACTTCCTTCTAGTTTTGAATCTATGTGTTTTACTTCTATTTCTCTTTCTGGTGACTCTCGAGAGGTTTGTTCTCCATGCCATTTTATTCTTGGAATTAATGTATTCATAGGTTGGAAGAATCACCATCTTTGATACCATTGTAATGTTCCCATATAGGATAAGGGGATATATCATGTTTCTTTCCTCGAAATTATCATTTATTCTTAAATGAATGCGTTGTTAACTTCTTCTAGGATAACTTACTCAATGATAAATATTTTCAAATGTATAGCTAACATTCATTACACAAGATTAGAGAAAATAACCTTGGCATCTTACTATGAATGGGAACTCCCAAATTAGTACAATGATAACTAATGGTTGTAATCACGTGAATAATATTACTAGCACACAAACTAATGGTTGTTAGGTAGCATCACAATCTACTATATAAAACTTAAGAAACCTAGAATGATTCCAATCTATGAATCCCAAGGATATCCAAGCCCTACATTACTCTGCTCTAGTGACGTTCATTATGTAGGTGGTCCTCCCGCTCCTCATAACTCCTCACAAACCCGATATGTTGAAAACCCCCAATATACAAGGGTCCTTGCGGGATGCCTACAGGGTGTCTCATGGGGCCTCATGGGATGACCCTTTCTTGACCTGTAAGGGAACCTTTGACTATTGTTGTGTTAAACCATATGGGTGACGAGGGATCTGGTGACTAGTCTTCACCTGAAAATGGTAGCAAAATGCCTACACAAATTGATAATATTACAAACACTCTCCAGAATGGGACCAAACTCCACAATTAACTCAAATGAGGACTCCAGAAAAATCATCCTCCACGTCTATCTAGGATGGATATTTCACCACCGAAACTAAACCTGCAATGGAAGGGTTTTACCTAAAACCCCACTGAAAACAATGGCTATAAGAGAACTCGATAAGATATCAAATCATAATGCCAAAGGGAAGGGTTTCTCCTCTATTTATCCTTCCTTTGGATCTTCTATATCTTTCCCACATTTTGACCAAATCAAATATTTTCCCTCCAACTCCATTTAAATATAATTGTTTATTTTATTTAATGTCACTTTTAGGGTTTGCCAATATTTTACCTAGTGACACCTCCTTAAATCCCTTTTTCCTTTTTGACTATAGCCAACGAGAGTCGTATAGGCTATTGATTCACCCCCATCACGGTCAATTGGAATGGGAAATTACATGGGCAAATTTGTGTTGCAACTGTGGACTTCCTGAGGTCGTGTAAAGTAGCATTAATGTCTAAAATATGCTGGAATCCTTGAAGGGGAGTCGAAAGGCTTGAGGGACTATGAGAAGTGAAGGGTGATTCCATCCCTTGGGTTATGCAGGTTGAGGGGAAGAGAGCTGGTGGACTGAAATTAGTTGTGAGTTTTGATTGTTGAGTGGGAGACATTATCCAACCTTAGGGACCATCGTCTTTTGTGGATTCATAGCCCCAGCTTGGGGGTGTCTTGATGTTGAGAACTAGAACAACAATACTAAAGTTGGGAGGAATGTCCATCCTCTACAACGGGTTGCACATTTTATAAGAAAAGTGTCATTATTCATCATGTTTATGCATGCATAATGTTGATTTAGCTACTGTGCAATTTACTATGAGATATATTTGGTTATTATTGCTTGTTATGAACATAATGATGCATTTAAATCCCTCTTTATATGGTTGAATGTTTTTGTATGCTATTTCATTGTTTTTATGCACAATTAAGCAATTATATTTACATTTTTAAGAAGTATAGACAATTGCATGTGTATGAATGTCATGTTGTGGGTTATTTTTGCATTAAGATTTAGTATCAAAAAATTATTTTATTGGGTCATTTTAGTTGTGACATGACCTAGATGGGGGTTGGGTACATTACAAAGTGGCTTCAAAGATCAATTTAAACACTAGACCCACATGGGATAAGAACCATAGTGAATTTTAGTAAATTCATTGTTATATATTTGATCTATAATGAATTTGGGGGGGGGGGAAGTGATAACCAGAGAGAAATTACCAATTTCATGAGAAAATTTTGAGATATAATTGTCTAAGGACTATTTGAGATGTTTAATGACATAAATCAATTGAATTGTGTAGTTAGGCTCAACCTACAAGATCAAAATTCAGATTTTAATGGAGGCCAACGAAACTATGATTTCAAAGGTCAAAATTCACATTTTAATGGAGGCCAATGGAACTATAATTTTTGATAAATTTTAAAAATTATAAGCATTTCAAAGGTTTCTAAGTTCTGGTCGATCAACGAAAAGGATTCATTTTCGACCATTTTGAAAAAGGATCAAATCAATCGTTGAGATTCATTTTCAGTAGTTTAAAAAATGGATCAAATCAATGGTCAAGATTCATTTTCGGTCGTTGGGAGGTTAGGACTGATCAATGGTCAGGATTCATTTTGGGGGTTTGGGAAATGGATCAAATCAAGGTTCAACGTTCGCTAGCCAAGTGAGGTGATTTTTTATGGATCAATGACCAATATCATTCTAAATGGTAGATCAACAACCCATATGCATCGAATTTTTTATAATTTTTTTCTAACTATTGGAGTTGGACAAAGGAAATAGTCGATGGTTGATGGATCGATTGTATGGTCAGTCGATTCGATGAATTTTTTTTTTATCAAGCAAGAGGAATGTTCAACAGTCAATGGATCGATGGTCAGGTCGGTCGATTCGACGAAGTCTTTTAATGGATAAAATGGAATGGATGACCATTGATGTATTGATGGTTGGGTTGGTTGATTATAAGAAGTTTTTTTATCAAGAAAGAGGAATAGTCAACGAGCGATGGACCGATGAGCTGGTGTCGGATGAAGTCAACGAGGTGTTTGATTCATCCAAGATAAATCATCAATGGCCAATGAAGAAAAGGCGATGATGATGTGCCATGCCACATCTGCATTCATGTGTCATGCCACATCAACATCCACGTGTAATTCCATGTCATCCAACTTGACACCTCATGATGATGAGCCATGCCACGTCAAAAATCACCATGTCATCCAAGAAATGGCTGAAAATTGATGGTCAGGTTGATCAAATTGGAGAGGTGTTTTTGTCAATAAACAAGAGAAGTTGATGTCTGATGGGCCAATGGTTGGTTCAGTAAAATTTCCAAGGATTTTCATCTGCCAATGAAAATCATAGTTGATCGATGACTGGTGGTCGGGTCAGCCGACTCATCGATGTGTTGCAATGGGTTTCCAAAGGAAATGAGATTATGACCAACAGTCGGGTCGATAGTTTAGACAGTTAGGGAAGATCTAAAAATGAGATCTAAACCTATTTTGAGATCAATGAATTTTATTTAAAAGGTTGATATAATAGTAAAACAATCAATTTTCTATGAATTTTCTAGGTTTTTAAAGGTCATGAATTTGTGGGGCAATTTTGAGGCCCTAAGTCACATTTTTAGACAATCAAAACCCACGAGAGCAGAGTGTACAAAGGTACATTGTGTCTTTTAATCTAAAATAAAATAACTTGGAGAGAGATATCCAACGAGATACTATGGGCACAAAATAAAGTTCATATGAAAAAATTACAACTAAAACAGTAAGGGTAAAATTTTGGCACCATATTACTTCCAGAGAGTATAACTCCTTACTCAGAAGTCTGTTTGAGGCAGAGGAGAAGTATATGGAAATTTAATGAGCCATAGAGGACAACCATAGAGCCATATTGAATATATGGGTATGTAAAAATGTGCGGAAAGAGAACTAAGACACTTGTAACATACAAGGATAAATTGAGAAAAATAGTCAAAACTTCTCCAGACCATAACTTTCATCTTGGAGCTCTGATTGGAGAAAATGAATAGTCAATGTAAAGGTATTGACGAGGTGAAGAAATATATCTACCCATAATTTTGAATTGGGCACCAAAAGTTTCTAACAGAGTAATAAACTAATTATGTAACAGTAAGAAAGTGGAAATTGTAGCATGTGAATGTTGAAACGTTTCGCTCATAACTCAAAATGAGGAATGAGTAGCGCTGCCAGAGAGTTGTTTAAGAGAATATTGTATTTAAGGAATCACATTTTGGAATAATTCATTTATATTCTTCATAATTTGAAATGAAGAATGACATGTAATCTAGTTAATAAATATTTTGCAATATGCTTAATTCTAATAGTAATTATTGCATGCACATTCTTGCAGAATTAGAGATACATAAAGAAAAATTTAGTTCCTGTATGAGAGTTAGAGATATGGATGATGCACAAGGGTATTAAAAACATGAAAAAGAGATCATAAGCCTTCATTTCAGCATGGGTAATGCTAAGATTGAGTCTAATCGGAGAAGAGACATGGAGGATCCTGTAACTATGAGAAGCCTAAAAAAATAAGTGCAGAGATATAGAGATGATAATGAAAGGCTCATGAAATATCAATAGGATATACTGAAAATCATGAATATGTTTCAAAATAAATTGAAAATTTTTCTAATACAAAATAAGAAGCTAGTGTCACGAAATTGGAAGTGTCTAGGTCTCATGATAGGAGGGATGATTATGGAGGATCTAGATAGACAAGGATTATTAGGAGACATCGACATCATCATTCCCTAGGGCACTCAAACAGAAGAGAATATGAACTTTCAAGGTCGACAAGAAGACCAATTGTGTCTCTATTCATACATTAGAGAAGGATACATGGGTCATATAGCTTGAAAGGGGAGCTAAGGAAAATTGAGCCACCATATTTTAATGGAGAAAAAAAGAAAGGAGAAGATGCAGAAGCATGGTTGTTTGGAATGACAAAATATTTCCAGTTAAATGACTACTCATCAAATGCAGAAGAAAGAATTGTATCCTACCACCTCGAGCTGTAAGTGTTAGTTCAAATGCCTGGACCTTCGAGGCACCCGGTAAGTATGAGAGAACTAAAGGTGGCTTCTGTCCATATACCACTTCAAAAGGAGTCATGCGTGTAGTTGTATGGGATGAAGTTTTGTACCACCATTCAGCTAGGGGCAACCATTGATCCCACTGATTTTACTTGTTTGAGGCAAAACACCTCAAATATGTTTCCAAAAACTTGTTGACAACTTCCATTTGGCCATCAGTCTAGGGATGATAAGTTGTGCTGAGATGCAATTCGGTGCCTTGTATCTTGAACAGTTCTTGCCAAAATTTTCTTGTGCAAGTTGGGTCGTGATCAGAAACAATAGAGTGTGGCGTGCCATAAAGCTTGAAGACCTGATCCATGAAAATTTGAGCCACCGTGGATGCTGTAAATGGGTGTTGAAGGGTGCATAAATGAGAATACTTGGAAAGGCGATCAACAACCACCATGATGACAGATTTATTTCCCGATTTGGGTAAGGTGATAATAAAATCCATAGAGATATCCTTCCAAATAGCAGGTGGAATTGGGAGTAGTTGTAGTGTGCCCGACAATTTGACTATTTCTCCCTTGTTGCGTTGACACACATCACATTTAGCTACAAAATTACAAATGTCATGTTTCATAACATCCTAGAAAAAGGAACATTTGACCCTGTCATAGGTTTTGGTGAACCCGGAGTGCCCTGTTGTAGGTGTAACATGAAGCTCAAAAAGTACCGTGGATTTAAGCTTTGATTGTTTACTTAAATAAAAATGGCCTTTGTATCGAAGTTTCTCATGGATCTAAGAGTATCCTGGGGAAGCTGGAGCATTGGACTGCAATTGGTGGATCAACTGCAAACTTTTGGGATCTTATAGCCATTCCTGGCGAACAGCTTGGAGCCAATCTGTTACAATGAATGAAAGAGAAAAAAGGGATCCTTCATATTCATATTTTCGAGAAAGTGCATCCGTAACCACATTGTCTTTTCCTTTCTTATAAATGATCTCATAATCATATCCAAAGAGTTTAGTCACCCATTTTTGTTGTTCTAGGGAAGAAATGTGTTGTTCCAGAAAATACTTGAGGCTTTGATGGCCTGTCTTAATTTGGAAACATTGCCCCAATAGATAAGGACGCCATAGATCCACGGCATGTAGAATAGCCAACATTTCCTTTTCATAGATGGATTTTCCCAGATTTCTTTCAGATAGTTGCTTGCTGGTAAAGGCCAAAGGTCGATCCTATTGCATAAGGACAACACCAATTCCTTTCTCCGAGGCATCACATTCCAACACAAAGGTCTTTGTGAAATCAGGAAGGGCAAGGACTAGAGTGGTGTACATGGCCATGTTCAAGGTCTGAAAAGCTTGAGCAGCGGCCAGACTCCAAGTGAAAGATTTCTTTTTGAGGAGAGCAGTGGGAGGTGCTGCAATCTTCCCATGATTCTTAACAAACTTGCGATAATACCCTGTTAAGCCTAGAAATCCATGCAATCTCTTAAGAGTCTTTGGGTGAGACCAATCTTGCATAGATTCAATATTTTTAGGATCCACCCTGACACCATATTTGCTAACCAAATGACCCAAGTATTCTACTTCTAAGGCGCCAAAAGCACATTTAGACTATTTCAGGAAAATTTGATGCTGAGAGAGTAGATGGAGAACTCGATCCACATGAGCAAGATGGTTTGTCCAGGTTTTTCTAGAGATGAGGATATCATCAAAGAAAACTAAGACAAAATGGCGGAGAAAAGGATGAAAGACATGATTCATGAGGCTTTGGAAGGTGGAGGGGGCATTACACAAGCCAAAGGGCATGACCAAAAAATCATAGTGGCCCTCATGAGTTCTAAAGGTAGTCTTAGGAATGTCTTCCTCTTTCATACGTATCTGGTGGTAGCCCGAATGAAGATCCAGTTTAGTGAAAAATTGGTCGCCACTCAATTCATCCAGGAGGTCATCAATGACAGAAATGGGGAATTTGTCTTTGATGGTAAGTTTGTTGAGGGCATGGAAGTGAGGACACATTCACCAAGAACCTTCTTTCTTCAGGACCATGACAATAGGAGACGAGTATGGGCTCGTACTAGGGCGAATAACGCCTACATTAAGGAGTTCCTAGACCATTTTCTCAATTTCATTTTTTGGGAAAAGGGTTGACGATACAGACGGATATTGGGAGGAAGGCTTCCGAGTACAAGGGCAATGTTATGATCATGAACACCACGTGAAGGAGGGAGGCCTTGGGGAGTGGAAAAGATTGATTAATGTTTAGAAAGGATGGCTTGGAGGTTTTGCGGTACCGAGGGTGTCTATGTTGCTTGTATGGCATGGAGTTGGGCAATAACACCAGAATGACCCTTTTTGAGCATCTTTTCCATGCAATGGGAACTAATGATCTCAAGTGAACTGACAATGATGCCTTGGAACTTATATTGGTGGCCCTCCTAGTCAAATTGCATGGTTAAGTCTTTAAAATCCATGATAATGGGACCCAAAGTCCTTAGATAGTGTGCACCCAACACAATGTCACAACCTCCCATGTCGATAGCAAACATATGGGATTTCAGGTGGTAGTCACCAATTTGGAGATGCACATTTTCACAACACCCTCCACATTTCATGGAACCACCATTGGCAATCATGATTTGGAAATTATTGATGGCATGGATATAGCAATTAGTTTCTTGGGAAATGTGGCAATGAATAAAATTATGTGCTGCCACTATCAACCATAATGATGACCTTCCTATGCTTTATGTAACCGATTAGCTTGAGGGTTTAGGGAGCGGAGAAGCCAGTGAGAGCATCGAGGTAAATGAATGGTTCTACTTTGAGAGGGTTTGAGGGAGGGTTTATGTTAGTCGATTCAGGTGACTCAGACACATAGGGAGTTTCTTCATCTTCTTCTGAAATCTCCTCAGAGATGGAGATAAAAATATTTTTTCTTTACACTTGTGGCTCGAGAAATATTTGTCATCACATTTATAACAAAGACCTTTGAGTTGGCATTCATCCATTTCATCCCTGGTCAATTTTTGGATCTTTAGTGGAGCAGAGGGGGTAGTGGGATTTACTGGTTTAGGGCGAGGGATAAAGGAGGGTTTGTGGTTTTGAGAAGATACAACCTGTTGTGCTTCTTTATCTCTTTTGGTAGCCTCCACCCAACTCTCAGGCCAATCCATGAGGACATGGGCTTGAATTTCATCCTTGAGGCCGCTGATAAAACATTCTCATAAAAAGGCATTAGACATGCCCTCTATTCTAAAAGTCAGGCGCTCAAAGGCAGCTATAAAGTCTTCCAATGTTCCTAATTGTTTCAGCTTTGTCAAATGTCCCAAATGGTTGGTGTCAGTATCAAAGTGTTCATAAAGCTCTGCCACAAAGTGTGTCCAAGCAATATACCCTTGATGAGAAGTTTTTCTCCATTGCCAACGTTCTTGATCTAGATGGAGAACACCATACCGGAGTTCGGCCAAGTCATATGTAATGTCGTATAAAGAGAAGTAATGTTCCATTTGGGTTACCCAACCAGTGGAGTCCGAGCCATCAGGGTCACATCCACCTGCGGAAGGCATAGGTCACATTGAAAGTGATGGTTCTGCAAGGTATGGGAATGAGAGGAATGGTCACCTTCAGTATGTGGAGGTGAGGAAGAGGAAGGGTTATCTATAGGGATATGCAGTTTGGTGTAGATTTCCAAAAAGATTGATTCAAGATGGGTGGTGAGGTATTTTTTGATTTCCCCCATCGAGGACTGCATGGTTATATTGATGGCGACAGCATTGGCACTGAGTTGTTTCACTTCTTGTTGGGTCTCAATGAGACCAAATTGCAAGGTGTTGAAGTGAGCTTCCAAGTCTTGGCTACGAGTATGGTCCATGGGGATGGGGAAACTAAAAAGGGGCAGGCGGGGTAAAACATTTTGCCGAAAAATGATATGGATGAATGTGATAAGGGCGAAGAGATGAATCCAATGGAATAGGTCTCAAAGAATGGTGAAAAAATTTCCAGACTTTTTTTTGTTTTTTTTATGGAGTTATAGTTCGGTCTAAAGAATGTTGCAGAGAGGAGATGCCCAAATGCTTAACTAGAAAGAAATTTGTATCTACTTGGAAACTAGACCACAGTTGCACGACAATAGATCTTGTCTATTTTAATTTGTTTATGTTTCTGTCCCCAAGGGTTAGGTATTCAAGGGTTCTATAGACAAGGGTTTTCCCTATGCTATAGATCTCTGATATATGTGTGGGGTCCAACAATAGTACTCAGACCAATATCTCAGGGAACTAACTAAGGAGGATAGACCATACCCTTAGTCGTACTACCCGACTACCCAGGTACTAGAGAGTATCTTCCCGAGTGTTTTTCTCGGTGACACTATAGTAGTCGGGCAACCAATCGGTTTATCTAAAGAGGGCTTCAGGTAATCTAGGTCGATCCATACATAGGTGTTGTTTGATTCACTACCACTCGAAGGAGTACCAACATGGATTAAAAGGGTAGCCAACAGATTTGTGCTTAAGTACCACTTGTATTTCTTGCATGTATGAATCCCTCAACCACAGTTTTATGTGTGTAACGATAGATCTTTGTGGCTTAAAGACACTGGAATATGTCTCTACCCTGAAAAAAATAAAATAAACCACACTTTCTGCCGAGGAAAGTGCTTTGATACCACTTGTAATATACCAAATATAAAATGTATGCAGAACATAAATAAAATGCTAGTAATGGTATAATAACAACAATATAACCAGAACATTCACCACAATAACACTGAAATGACATAAGAATAACAACAAAAATAGCACTTTGAATCTGAAATCAATGTTCACAGGCCTCTTCGAGGGGGCAACTTCCAGTTGAGAAGAACTCTATTACAATAATATCCAAGCTAGGGTTCTCATACCCTCAACTCCTATTTATACTAAAACGAAGCATCTAGAGGAAGATCCTTCTAGAAGCAGAAGCTTCTATTAGGTCTTCTTACATCCGACTTATTATATTTTATTGAAAGGCCTTATTAATATTGACCTTTATTACATCCGAATATATTGTTCTACCTATGTGCGGGTTAGGACCCTAACATCGCACCAGGGTAAGGTGACTTGCTTCAAAGGGTTTGGAGCTCTAGGGGCCAAGTATTCATGGAATAGAAGACAGTGTTCCTTTTCATGGCCTTCTTATCTACATCTGACACACCATATGTCTTCTCTTTTATCTTTTCCCTTGTTTTTTTTCATATCTTTGACCTGCAGAGACAAACTAGTTAGATGACTCAAGATTTGACTCATACCTGAGCTGGATTCTCCCATAGGGGTTGATTCTAACTTCATGGCGATCTCCAACACCTCAGCCTGCAAAGCAATCTTCTGTTGCATCAGAGGAACTCTGATGTGTGGTAAAAGGGAAGCAATGAACCACTCTTTGTTCTACTTATCTAGGATCTCAAAAGTCAAGTGGCTTGTTAGGGTCTTGAATCTTTGATCGAATTCCCAAATAGTTTCGCCTACCTTCTGCTTGATCTCTTTCAGCTCTGTAATACATTGTGACTCCGACTTGGGTTTCTTGAAATCTGTAGTTAATGAATTCTTGATCTCATTCAATGGCTTAGGTTGTGCAAGTCCTTGTAAAATCTTCATGTACCATCTTAGTGCACGATCCCTTAGGGTAGTACTAAACTAGGTTCTTTTAACATCTTCATCAATGACATTCTTAATATTCCATACGTCTTCACAAAGGAACCAGTATTGATCAGGGTCTTCAGACCCACCTCCCCTAAATATAGGGAGCCTCATCTCATCTACCATATATATTCCTAGGCTTCCTAGGTTTCCTATTTGTGTATATGTTGAACTACTAGTAATAGTACTCTGAGGACTCTGGTGACTCTGACTATTCTAATTTCCTAGTGGTGTTGAGACAACAAGGGGATTAACAGTACTTACTTCAGTAGTCTGCGTAGTTCCTGATGTTTCTTGCTCGTCCCGGTGAGGTTCTTCAGCTTTCCCTTCCTCTGCCCTAGCGGGTTCTAAATGCTCTTCGTCTGACAGGTCTGCCTCTTCTCCACTATAGAAACCCTCATCCCCGTAGTTATGCTTAAATAGGTTTGCAAGATGAACTTCTCTAAACGTTCTTCCACTACGCGTATGTCCAGCCTTTGTGTCATTATCGCTGTCTGAATTTTTGAACATTATCTTTTTCAAATCTGACCAATATACTGTATCTTCAAGATGTTCTTCTCATGCAATAGCATCTTGATCCTCAACTTCAGAAAATGTAAAAATTTTCCTCTGGGTCCCTTGAAGAAATATCTCTCCGCTTGGCTATATGACTCTACTCTGTCAATAGCAAACTCGATGATGTACCCTCCAATGGTGCTATCAAACCAATGATCTACTACTCGTGACATGACTTTATCGACTCTCTTGAACTTCTTGATCAGTGTCGACATCCAAACCACAAGATGTCTAGATCTGATCTCAAATTGGGTATCTTCTAACCTAGCTAACCACTCATATAGCTCCCGATGGATTCCTCCAAAGAAAATCTCTTGTATATCAGTAAAGATATATCTCTCCAACCAATCCTCTGTACTAAGATTAGGGTTCTTGTTATGGGCTCCAGCGAAGTTGTTCTCTTGATCCTCTATCCACTTTTGAATTTTTGTCTTTGATGGAAACCACCTTGACAGTCCCTCAAGAAGATTATTGTCCTGGAAACAGAACCATTTGTTGGCACAAGGGCAGACCCACGGTTCAACTCCAAGAGAGCACCAACAAGCCCTAGCTACTGGCCCTTTTAGCAAAAACTATGAGGAAAATGCAGTCTCACCTGAAGAAGCTATGTGGGGGTTGCAAGATAGAGATGTCGACAACCAGAAGGAATGTAAAGTGAGTTCAAAGTGATCAACACACAACAATGTAGTATTCTTTATCTTCCTAGGATCTACTGTGCAAGATATATCTATCAGATATAACACAATAATGCAATATAAATATACCAATCACAAAGAACAGAATACCAATCACACATAGAACACAAGATATACGTGGTTCACCCTCTCTCTAGGGCTACGTCCACATAACTGTGCATTATAATGTATTAAGATGAAGGATACAGTTCTTGTCTATGCTCTTAGCTAGTAGATCTTCTTTCTTCTCCTCTCTTTCCTTCCTGCGCACCCAACACGGGGTTTATCTTTGCACCCAGCTGAAGATCTTACAATACTAGAAGGCTCTCACACTTAGCTCTTCTCTATCACACAATATTACTCACTGAGTCACATAATAACAAAGACAACAACAATGATTCTAACATCAATAATAGAACATAGGTCTTTTAGACCTCTATTTATGCATCACAATAGCTCACCGACATCCTTAGGTCGAAACCAAGGTGTCACAAACCCTAGGTGTCTAAAACCCTAGGTCAGCTTGACCCACGTTCTCAGGGCTTAGCCAACCTGTCTTTCCTTCCTTCTCGCACGATCCTCCAAAGCATCCAACAGTGGATTTTTCTGCTTGTTGAGTTGTGCACGATCCTTCTTTCTTGTTGATCTGTCATCCTTGATCTCCTCGTTCAATGGCTTTCTTCCTTTTACTTCGCTCCATCTTTTCTGCTCTTTTGCTCACTTCGACCCAGTAAAAGTCACTGTGTCTTCCACGTAGTTCGTATTATGTCTTTTCTTCCTCAATCTTGATTTATTTCCACTACCAAGGGCCAACAAGAATAAAAACACCAACGATGATACCTTTATTGATATAAATCCAAGTTCAATTGTCTCTTTGAGGTGGTAACCTCCAAAAGAGTAGAGCTCTATTAAGATAATTTTTAAGTCAAGACGTTCCCATGCCTTCTACTCCTAATTATACTAATTACATCTTCTAAAGTACATTCTAGAGGAAGATCTTTCTAGAAGTGGAAGCTTTTATTACGTATTCTTACATTAGACTTGTTCACATTATTAAATAGGCCTTATTGACTAATGTCGAACTTTATTACATGGAAAAAATATTATTCTACCTATGTGAGGGGTTAGGGAAGTTAGGTCCATAACATGTCCTCCCCCTTCACAAATATCCTTGTCCTCAAGGATTGATATGAGGACTTTTTTGCAAAATGGTAGTCGGCTCCTAGGTGACATATTCTGGAGGTGCCTTCCACTGAATGAACACTTCCTTGATGGTGTGCTAACAGAGACAACACTTGCACTGGTCCGAGACTTCTTGTGGATGCAACCAAATGGAACCTTCTTCATCCAACTCAAGGATACTGGTTTGAGTTTGGCACTTAGTTCCAATCATTTTATTTAAGCACGAGACATGAAAAATAAGATGGAGATTAGAGTGACTAGGCAAATCTAGTTGGTAGGAAACAATCCCCACTCGCTCAAGAAATGTATAAGGACCATAAAATTTGGGGAAAATTTTATTATAGTGTTAATCTTTGAGAGAAGTCTACTTATAAGGTTTCATATTAAGAAACACCTAGTCCCCTTCAATGAGTAGGCATTCAGAATGACCATGATATGTTTGTTGCTTCATGTGATTATGATCTAGGACCAAAATTTATTTGAGGGTATGGAGAATGGTTTATCGGATCGTAATATTGTTTCCAACCTACTAAGCCTTTGATACACTTGTTATGTATGAGAGAACCGACAATGGATTTTTCCTATAGACTACTTCAAAAGGAGTCATGTGAGTGGAAATGTGGTAATATGTGTTGTACCAACATTCAATTAGCGGTAACCATTAAACCCACTGAATTTGTTTGTCAAACACAAAACATCGTGAATAAATTTCCAAACACTTGCTGACAATTTCAATTTGTCCATTATTCTAGGGATGATAGACAGTGCTAAGATGAAATTTGGTTCCCTGGAGCCTAAACAATTATTTCCAAAATCTATTGGTGAAAGTTGGATCACAATCAAACACAATATAGTGAGGCATGCCATGGATTTTGAATATATTATCCATAAAAAATTGATACACCCTAGATGTGGTGAACAGGGGTTGAAGAGAAAAAAAATAAACATATTTCGAAAGACGATCTACTACCACCATGGCAACTGGATTATTTCCTAATTTAGATAAGCCAACAATGAAATACATAGAAATATCCCTCCAAATAACAGGTGGAATCGAGAGCAGTTGGATTTTTCCTAGAGATTTGACTATTTTCCCCTTATTTTGTTGACGTGTATCACATTCAACAAGATACAGATGTTATGTTTCTTGCCATCCTCGAAAAAATAGCATTTGACCCGTTCATAGGTTTTGGTAAACCATGAATTCTCGACTGTGGGTGAATCATAAAACTCCGAGAGCACCATGGATTTAATGTTCGACTATTTTATTAAATCCATGTGACCTTTGTAGTGAATCTCTTCATTGTTCCAAAAGTACCCTAGAGAAGCTTAAGGATCTTATTGCAATTTTTGGATTAGGATAAAAATTTCGGGGTCTTGCAACCATTCTTGGTTAAATACCTGAAGTCGGTCTATGTAATGTCCCCCACCTCTTAGAGAGGTGATGAGGAGACTCAGTGGCTTGGGCACCCCCACTAGGTCATAGTCTCACACCGAGGGGGGAAAAGTCAAGAAGTTAAAAGTTATATTTTTAAGTTGACTTAAGAAACAAAAAGGATAAAGGAGTAAAAGATAACTCAACAGAAAAATAGAAGATTAACCCTGGGAGTTAACCTAACTCAACATAGAATTAGAAGGAAAAGTATAAGTAAGAGGCTGGGGTGCACCTATTAGGCATTCTGGTTTTGGATTAGCATTGGCTATTTCTCTTGAGCATTCAGTTTGGGGGTTTGTTGTACAAACCCTTGTGAGCA
>ML776688.1:528357-543579 GCA_009831015.1 Picea engelmannii | reverse complement strand
CTCTCAGTTTCACTTTGAGGCAACCTGGACTTTGACAAATATCGCGTCAGGAACTTCAAAGCATACCAGAGTTGTGATTGATCATGGAGTTGTGCCTAAGTTTTTGTAACTTCTTAGTGTTTCAAGTGATGATGTGAGAGAACGGGTTGTTTGGGCTTCGGGAAATACAACTAGCTGTTCACCCAAATGTAGAGATCTAGTCCTCGGTCATGCTGCTCTCTTGCCACTCCTGAACCAAATGAATAAGCATGCCCAACTGTCCATGTTGAGAAATACCACTTGGACACTTTCTAATTTTTGTCGTGGCAAGCCACAGGTCAACACTAAAGCTTAATGCAGGTGTCAAGTTCACAAGCTGCTAAGTCTTCAAAGATTCAGGTTCCAAAGATCGCAAAGATGTCATGTGGTGAAAATATCTTCATTTTTGAAATGTTTGACAGATTGAAGGTATCAGGCCATAATGAAAATCCAGAGGAGAGCCACAAACTGGAAGATTTATGCCAAAACTTTGCTTCTGCTCAGGATTAGCCATATTGCCTTGGGGTTTGTCATGGAAGTAATGTTTTTTTTTGTATGATTTCAGATGTGTGTGCAGAGGTGGAGGACGCATGCAAAAAGTCCATCAGTGGTATGTTGTTGATTCCTGGCAGTGATCGACAGATGCATGGACCCTTGTCTCATGTGGATAAACCTATGATAAGTGAGAAGGAGAAGCGACCTCCCAGAAGAGAGTTGGAAGAGCGTTAGCTATATTCTTTTTTGCAATCAGGTATGATGTATCGAAATATAAGAGATACTTACACTAAGACATCATCTCTACTGTAAAGTATCAAGGTGCACTAGGACATTGACCTGTAATGGGTCGGCCTTCTCATTTGACACATCAAAATCATAGTCCAATTTCATAATCAAGGCTGAGAATACCTCAAGTTTCTATTCCAGATCATAGCAACTCAAGTTCTATTTTGGCTTCATCATGAAATCTAACTCATTCAGTTGGTCACGTTGTGGTTTCAATGAATGATTTTAGGTCAACAAGTATAGAGCTACCATTGGGAATGATATCAAAAAACTGAGCAAATGTTGGATATGCCCTTGGCGCTGATCCCTTGAGTTTTGAATTCCTGTTACCCGTGACACCATCATCGAGCAAGATTCCTTGATGAAAGAAAGATTGAGTCTTTTGCTTACATATTTAGCGAAATCTATTTTGCTTGCAAGGCCATGATGGCAGGATATAATATCGACGACCTAATCAATTTTCAAAGGGCATTCTTGGCCATTGAATCACAAGATTTTCAGTGTTTAATACCACCTGTCCCAAGCCAGAAATCCACCAAAACCGCAGAAGCAGGGGAAATATAGACTTTTTATAGAGAAGTGATCATTAGGGATTACACATACACTCATCTACATCAATTTATTCAAAGTTTGTCGCATATCCTCAAAGATTCATGGAAGATATAAAGGAAATGGTTTTAAAGTTATTTTATATAGGTTATAGCTATTGAAGATCATCCACCTGTCGAAGGAAGACACTAGCCTATCATGACACATCGGGGTTTTTGAATAGCTGTTGAAGACCAGAGATGTTGAAGATAAGTCGATTTTGAGAAATGGACTAGATCTATTATTTTTGAAATATTGTGATATATTTACTATTGTTAGAAAACCAGATCCAATTCTTCAGGATCTGGAAACTGTTTGTAAAGGCTATAAAGCCTATTATTTTGATAGACCAGAGATTCAAGTCTGGAAACTGGACCATAATGATATTGTACTGAGACCTTTACATATAATACAATATCACAAGTTCCTTTTACTGTTTATGTCAAATTATCATCTTCTCTCTTTTTCTGTGCTTGACTGATTATTGTTGTCTAAGTTTATTTAGTTGCAAATGACTATCATCTCATTGTTCAACTCATAAACATTGATTTAATAAGTAATCTGTGTTATATTTATTCATCCCATCACACATCTGATCTGGTTGATAGATATAGACTTTCTTCACCCACCACTCAGTTACTCATCTGATTATACACTTTTGAAAGAATTGTCTCATCTGATTATATTACTAAGTGTCTTAAGTGTGAGCTAGTATTTTATGTGTCCCATTTGATCCAACCTATACAGAAAACCAAAACATATTTTAAGTTACCAGGCTCCTTCTACCTACAACCTGAGAAGGACTCCTGGGGTGATAACAAATTGGTGCCATTGTCGAGGAGAGGAGATTGAAGCTCAACTTCCTTGGGAGACGACAAGATCCAGTTTTGATGATAGACAAAGTCTGAACATATTTTCGGTTGTAATCATCTATCTGGTGACTCCATGAAGGACAAAACTCCTTGAAGGACAGATTCAGTGATGACTCCATTGTTCATAAATCTGTTGGCGACTCCATTGGTATGAAATGAACAAGAGGTATGCATTTTTCAATCTCTCAAATATTTCTGGTTACCCTCATCCATTAGCTAGTAAAAATGAATGTGAAAATAGTCTTCCTAGATTTTGAGGAGAAGAGTGGGAAGTGCCAGCTGAATACTTGCTAGATTTTCATGACTTTATTCATCAGCCTGAAAATGTACATGAGGATGTTCAAATTAAGATTTTCAGGTATTCGTTAGATGGGATTGCTCTTGACTGGTATCGGTCTCTTCCAAATGCAAGTAGTAGTTCCTTGGACGACTTTCATGCTGCATTTAATTTATTTTGCAAAGGAAAGTTTTCAGCTGGCCTTCTATATCCCGAATGTTGTCAGGAATTTAGTTTGTTGAATAAGGAATTAAACATTTACGAAGAGTTTGATGCAGTAGAAGATACCTCTTTCTATGACCAAGAGATTGGTGACCTACAGAATGACAAGCTTAGTGTAGATGCCTTTGACATTGTAACAAATTCATTTACTATCTTAGGTTGTCATGAAGATCAAATTATTCATTTCGGAAATTCAAAATATAATCAGCAGATGACAGTTTCAAATATGCAACAAATACTAAGGATAGTCCTCAGCTTTCAGATTGGCAAACAAAAAGAAATCACATCAGATATGGGGAAAAATATGATGAGCATATTTTTTCAGCATGTGACAGTTCTGGATTTGCAGCAAAGGTTGAGCTATATACATTCAACACTGAGATCAATGAAAGCAGCCAACAATAACATTTCAGTTCTCAGTTGGATCAACAACAAGTAGAGGTATTTCTTTGTGGATTTGATGACCATATTGCTGACTATTTGGACTCTATAAGCAACATAAATGTCAAAATGTTTTTGTTATATGAAGGATGGTTGTGTTATCTTAACAAATTACATTTTTGCATGCTATGGTTTCCTATATTTTTTAGGTCAAGATCGAGGAGATTATTAGTTAATCAGTTTCTAAATTGGCTGCATTGGAGATTTAATTTTACTTGATCAGTTCGCTTCTACTGTTTACAAGTACGAGTAGGTGTGAGAATAAGCTCTTCACACGAGAAGCTAGATCATTTTTAGTTGATTGATTTCATGAACAAGCAGGCTACAGGTAGACTACAGGTTACAAAGGACTAGTTGCGTAGACCAAATGACTCCATAGCCCAATGGTAAAGGCAACTGAAACTACTAGGTTATTGGAAACCTTGCAGGGAGGTCTCCATCCCAGTTGGAGCTAGATGTTAGCGATAAAAAATACACTCGTATTTTTAGAGTGTTTTCTCCATACACTGATTTCTAAATTTTCTGGGCAAGGTCATAATTCTTCCATTGAGATTTACTTTATCAAATCTCAACAAGATCTTACCATTATTTTTACCTTGTAATCCAATCATTTACCAATAACCTGCATAATTAAAAATAATTAATCTATAACGCTAACCTTTATGTCTTTTATATCCCTAAACAAAAATTACATTTTCTTTGCAAAATTTTCCAAAAGCAGGGTGTGTGTTCGAAGTGTTCTAATCCATAACACATATTGATTCCATTAACCAAGCCACTTGTGAAGTACAAACCACATAGCCTAGAACTTGTGCAAAGCCCGTGAGTCAATGCCTTTACACATCTCATCGATATACCATAGAAAGCATTGGTACCATATGCACATGAGTCCCTCAACTTGTAGAGTTTCTTGCAAGGCCTAATTTCCCTCAGTTTTAGTTTGAGGCAACCTGGACTTTGAAAAATATCGCGTCAAGAACTTCAAAGCATACCAGAGTTGTGATTGATCATGGAGTTGTGCCTAATTTTGTGTAACTTATTATTGTTGCAAGTGATGATGTTAGAGAACAGGTTGTTTGGGCTTCGGGAAATACAGCTAACGATTCACCCAAATGTAGAGATCTATTCCTCGGTCATGCTCCTCTCTTGCCACTCCTTACCCAAATGAATAAGCATGCCCAACTGTCCATGTTGATAAATACCACTTGGACACTTTCTAACTTATGTCCTGGCAAGCCACAAGTCAACACTAAAACTTAACGCAGGTGTCAAGTTCACAAGGTGCTAAGTCTTTGAAGATTCAGGTTCCAAAGATCGCACAGGTGTCATGTGGTGTAAATATCTACATTTTTGAAATGTTTGACAGATTGAAGGTATTGGGCCATAATGAAAATCCATAGGAAATCCACGAACTGGAATATTTATGCCAATATTTTGCTATTGCTCAGGATTAGCCATGTCGCCTTGCGGTTTCTCATCGGCGTAATGTTTTTGTTTGTATGATTTCAAGTGTGTGTGCATAGGTGGAGGACGCATGAAAAAATTCCATTAGTGGTATGTTGTCGATTACTGACAGTGATTGATAGATGCATGGACCCTTGTCTCATGTGGATAAACCTATGATAAGTGAGAAGGAGAAGCGACCTCCTAGAAGAGACTTGGAAGAGAGTTAGCTATATTATTTTTTGCAATCAGGTATCATGTCTCGAAAGATAAGAGATACTTACACTGAGACATCATCTCTACTGTAAAGTATCATGGTGCACTAGGACATTGACCTGTAATGGGTCGGCCTTTTCATCCGGCACATCAAAATCATAGTCCAATTTCATAATCAAGGCTGAGAATACCTCAAGTTTCTATTCCAGATCATATCAACTCAAGTTCTGTTTTGGCTTCATCATGGAATCTAACACATTCAGCTAGTCATGTTGTGGTTTAAGTTAATGATTTTAGGTCAACAAGTATAGAGATACCATTGGGAATGATATCAAAATCCCAAGCAAATGTTGGAGCTTCCCTTGGCGTTGATCCCTTGAGTTTTGAATTCCTGTCACCTATGTCACCATCATCGAGCAACATTCTTTGATGAAAGAAAGATTGAGTATTTTGCTTACAGATTTAGTGAAATCTGTTTTGCTTGCAAGGCCATGATGGCAGGATATAATATTGACGACCTAATCACATTTCAAAGGGCATTCTTGGCCACCAAATCACAAGACTTTCGGTGGCTAATTCCACCTGTCCCAGGCCAGAAAGCCATTGAAACCGTAGAAGCAGGGGAAATGTAGAGTTTAAGCTCGAGACAAAGACTTTTGATAGACAAGTGATCATTGGGGATTACACATGCAATCATCTACACCATTTTATTCAAGGTTTGTCACATATCCTCAAAGATTCATGGCAGATATAAAGGAAATGGTTTTAAAGTTATTTTATATCGGTTATAGTTGTTGAAGATCATCCATTTGTCGAAGGAAGAAGCTAGCCTATCATGACACATTAGGCTTTTTTAACAGTTGTTGAAGACCAGAGATGTTGAAGACAAGTTGATTTTGAGAAATGGACTAGATCCATTATTTTTGAAATATTGTGATATATTTACTATTGTTAGCAAACCAGATCCAATTCTTCAGGATCTAGAAACTGTTTGTAAAGGATATAAAGCCTATTATTTTGATAGACCAGAGGTTAGAGTCTAGAGACTAGACCATACTTATATTGTACTGAGACCTTTAAATATAATACAAGATCACAAGTTCCTTTCACTGTTTATGTCAGATTATCATCTTCACTCTTTTTCTATGCTTGATTGATTAATGTTGTCTAAGTTTATCTAGTTGCAAATGATTGTCATCTCATTGGTCAACTTATAAACACTGATTTAATAAGTAATATGTGTTATATTTATTCATCCCATCACACATCTGATATGGTTGATAGATATAGACTTTCTCCACCCACCACTCAGTTACTCATCTGATTATACACTTTTGAAAGCATTGTCTCATCTAATTATATTACTAAGTGTCTTAAGTGTGAGCCAGTAATTTATGTGTCCCGTTTGATCCAACCTACACAGAAAACCAAAACATATTTTAAGTTATCAGGCTTCTTCTACCTACAACCCGAGAAGGACTCCTAGAGTGAAAACACTATCCACCTCATAGAAGTAAGTATTTCCCCAATTTAGCGCATGACTATGACTAGGTATTTAATGTACAAGAACAAGATAAACAACAAGAGAGACAAGAGGATTCCTAATATTTCTTCAAACTCCATTCAAAATCAGTTATGAATCAAGTGGGCTTGGCATAAACATGCCAAGTATTAGCTAGATCATTCAGGAATCAAGGAAGAGGCCACTCAAAATAATGATAATATTAAAAATACTATTTATCTAAATTTGATGAGAAATTGTGATGCAATAAAGAATTAGAGGATGAAAGAAAATTAAGATACTACAAAGAGGTGATTAACCCTATCTAGAATATCAAAAGTGGCTATCTATTTTGACTAGCGTACAAAAGAAAATCAAGATAGTTAAAATGAGAACAAACTCCCATAAGCTCCATAGTGAAATAAGGCATTGGAAAATTTCTAAAATATCATGGTTCAAAATAATTTGTCTTCTTTGTGACACTAAGAGGGTTGAAGATGAAAACAACTCTCTTAAAATGTCATGCATACACCCACATTAAATCACATTTTCAAAATATTTGTTACAATACCAATTTCCTAATGTATTTTTTACAACTTTTTAAACACAAAAATAAAATTATAAAGTAAACCAAATAATTCCTTTAATTCCTTTAATAAACCAAATTAGACTTTAATTCCTTACCTTTCTTAAAATTTGATAAACAAAATTTTATTTTAATGAATGTTAACCACGACCATCTTCATAATCAATATGATTATTAGATATATAACTAGAAACAACCACTTTATAAAAGTGGTTGATATACGCCGATCAACGTCGTTAATTTTAAAAGGTGGAAAGCAACAACCATTTTATAAAAGTGGTTGATATACGCTGATCAACGTCATTTTCCATCTTTTAAAATTAACGACGTCGATCGACGTATATCAACCACTTTTATAAAGTGGTTGTTGCTTTCCACCTTTTAAAATTAATGACATTGATCGACATATATCAACCATTTTTATAAAGTGATTGTTGCTAGTTGACGCCCGACATGCCTTGGGAACTACCATTAATATATTAATACATTTAATTAATATAATAATTTAATATTACATTAATTTAATATATAATAAGAAATGTATAAATTAAAGTATTAATTGATTGATAAATCTATTAAAGTATTAATGTATAAATGTAACATATTAATTGATTAATACAATGATAATGTAATGTATTAATGTATTTACTGTATTTAGTAATACCTTACATTAATGTATAATGTATTACATTAATGTAAATATAATACATTAATGTGTAATATGTTAATAAGTTAAAGTACTCATAAATTACAATAATGTGTAATGTAACATTAATACAATATATAATATTTTCTTATAAATGAAAGTATTAATTTACATTAGTGTCTAATGTAACATATTAAATGACTCATGACCTTTTAAAGTGGGAGAAGATAATCTTCTTGACGGAATGAAGCGAGGCGGAAAGCCAACGCGGCTAGGGCCCAAACCCTACCCGCCTCTCGTCTGGATTTTCATTTGCAGGAGCTCGGATCCGTCTGTAGCAGCCGATCAGAGGGTCCCTCCCGCGATTTGCACGCCAGAGCATCCCTCCTGCGATTTGCAGTGGTCAAAACGTCCCCCCTGCGATCTGCACGTGGTTTTGAGCAGCGGTTGTGCCTCTGCGATTTTCTTGTTTGTAGGTGGTCGCCGCCTTGCTAAGATGGCCCCAAAACCGATTGCCGAGATGGAAGAAGATCTTCTGGAAGCTTTCAAAGCATTAGTCCGCTCGGCAGGACCTAAATCCAAGCCTCCTATCTCATCTAATTTTGTTAAGAAGATGGAGGAGATCCCTTCGCTGGAGCTATCTCCAGAGGAGCCTTGCAATCTTGCCCTCCTTCTAGCAGAAAATGACATCATCGATAAGTTTACGGGGTTATGGCCCAGCCCCAAAACGGTGGAGGCATGGATGGATGATCGTTGGAAGTCACTGATATAGGGAGAAGTCTCTTTGTGCGCAGTAGGCAGGGGTTTTTTTGTCTTCAGTTTCTCGAGGACAGAGGATCGTTATCTAGTTTTCAGATCTAGACCCTATTTCATGGGGGCGAGAGGGTTGTTCTTAGTCCCCTAGACACTTGACTTCAATCCCGGAGCTGAAATCACCATAGCCCCTGTTTGGGTTAGACTTCCTCATCTTCCCTTGCATCTTTGGGGGAGAAGATCTCTGGAGGACATTGGAAACAAGCTTGGGCGTTTCCTGGACAATGTGGAGCCGAAAGGGGATTAGTTTACCTGCGCTCAAATTTGTGTTGAGGTTAACCTCGAGAAAGGCCTTCCGGAAGCCATTAAGCGCTCCCTGGGGGAATGGTTCCATATCCAAGAGCTGGACTATGAGCAGATTCCTTTTAATTGCCTCAGGTGCCATGCTTACGTTCATTTCGCAAAAAGCTGCCCCAAAGCCTCTCGGGAGTCGGGACCAGTCAAAGAAGATGATTTTCAGCCAGATTCTAACAGACGAAGGCAGCAAAGGCGAAAGGACCCACTTCCCCAGGCTCCGAAGGCCACTCATTCAGCAGAGGCAACTCTAGAAAATAAAAATAGCTTTGATGCGTTGAAGGAAGATGAAGCCCTAGATCCAGAAACAACAGCAGTTAAGGGAAATCCTCCGACAGACGAAAGCTTTCCGGATACCATCCCTCCAGAGTCAGTAGCAGCGAGAGAAATTCGGGACTCAGATCCAGAGCCCCCTGCCCCTGCAGGTCTAGTTGTTTCAACCCCCTCTAGCGGCTCTGTGGAAACTTCTGACGCTGTAGACATTTCAGTTCCATCTCCACCCCTTACCCGAGGGAGAAAGACCAACAAAGCATGCAGAGAAAAGGAGGCTACCTCCAACATTTCTTTAGGTTCTCAGAAAAAGCTGGATCCCTTTTTTAAGGGGAAGGTCTCCTCCTCCTAGGTTTTATGCTTTGCTTCTGTCTACTTTTGTGCTCACAATTTGTGAGAATTTACTCATGTATGCATTTTTTGTCATTTTCTTGACTTAGCTCAAGAAGTAAATGGGATCGGATTCCCAAGTTATTCACAAGAAGGTTGGAAACACTATTAGAGGACACCAACCTTCTTCAGCTTTGTAACTCTCTGATTCTCGTTTGCCAGGAAGCCGCTTAATACACTCTAACCGTTCTTGTCAAAAAAAAAAACATATTAAATGACTCATAGATAAATAATGTAATGCATTAATTAATTAATTAATTAATACATTGATAATGTAATAATACACTAATAAATTAATACATTAAATATATCAATAAATGCATTAAATGCATTAAACAATAGATTACTAAAGTATTAATACACTAATGAAGTAATACATTATTAGATTAATGTATAATGTACACATAAACTATTAATACATTAAGAATAGATTATTACATTGTTGTAATATATAAATTAAAATATTAATGCATTATGCATGATGTAACATATTAAATATCAATACATTAATAATGTAATGTATGAATTAATTAATACGTTAATACATTTTTAACTAATACATTGTTAAAGTATTAATACAATAATAAATAAATACATTAATAATACATTAAAAAAATATTATTAAAGTAATAATACATTTATTGAAAATGATTGTGGTTGATTATGGTGGACCATCATCATGGTTTCATAAGGTCATGACTATGAATGACATTGATGTATATTGTAATGTATTATTTTAATTAATTAATAAATTAATACATTTTTAATAAATACTATACTAAAGTAGTAATACATTATTATATTAATATAATGTATAAATTGAAGTATTAATTTACAAATTGCGATGTTGGGAAATGTTTGTCAATCGCAATGTTGGGAAATATTCTTCATAATGCGATGTCACGAAGTGTTCTCGCATTGCGACGTTGAGAAATGTTCATCACACTGCGACGTTGGGAAATGTTCGTCACATTGCGACGTTGGGAAATGTTCGTCACATTGCGACGTTGGGAAATGCTCGTCACATTGCAATGTTGAGAAATGTTCGTAACATAGTGATGTTAGGAAATGGTCATGACAATGCAAAATTAGTAAATGTTCGTGACATTGCAACATTGGGAAATGTTTGTCACATTGTCGACGTTCACAATGGTTGATGTTCATTATGGATGACTTTCACTATGGTTGAACTTGGTTGACCATAGTTGAAAATGTTTAACCATGTTTTGTAGTTGTTGTCCATAGGAGACCATGGCTGGCCATGACCATGGTTGACCAAGACTACAGATAACATTTAGATAGCAAAATTTGGAATTGTTTGCCACATTATGACAACATGATATTTGCATAACATTGCAACAATGAGGCTATGTTGATGAGATTGTGATGACGAGGTTATGTTCGTCATATTGCGACAATATGATTATTTTTGTCACATTGCAAGGTAGGGGCTAAGTTCGTCAGATTGAGATGACAAGATAGTTGCATCACAATATGATGAAAGGATATTTGCATCACATTGCAACGATGGGGCTATGTTCATCACATTGTGATAATATGGTTATGTTCAATCAAGGTCAACCATAACTATGTTCGTCACATTACGACAATATGGTTAGGTGTGTCACATCGTATGTTCATCGTATAAGGCTAGGGTCATCACATTGCGACAATATGGTTATGTTCATCACATTGCGACGCCAGGTATATGTTCATCACATTGTGAGGGTAGGATATTTGTGTAACATTATGATGAATGGATATTTGCATCACATTGAGAAGACGAGCATATGTTCATAACATTGCGACGATAGGATATTGTTTTTCACATATTGATGATGATAGGGATAGTTTGATGGCAGGGCTATGTTCATCACATTGTCATGAGATGACATTTAAGTAAAAAGTGGTTATGTGATGAACATAAATATTGTATGTTCCTTGTACGTCATATGTCTATGTGATGAACATGAATTTCGTATGTTCATCATATTGTTAGAACATAGCATTTATTGTGATGATGGCGCTACGTTCAATAGATTACAACCACAAGACATTGTTTGTCACCTTATGATGACATGATATTTGCATAACATTGCGACGAGGAGGCTATTTTCATCACATTGCAACGATGAGGCTATGTTTGACATTGTTTGTCACCTTATGATGACAAGATATTTGCATAACATTATGACAAGGCGGTTATGTTCATCACATTGTGACGCTTGGAAAGATTTGTCACATTGTGACATTAGGATATGCGCGCCACATTGCAACGTGATGAAATCTTCCTCACATTGCGATGATAGATTGATGTACGACACATTTCAATGTTTTTTTTGTGTTCAACACATTGCAACGTTTTGTCCACATTGCGTCGGCATGGCTATGTTCATCACATTGTGACGTTAGTTTATGTTTGTCACATTGCAATGTTGCTATGTTCGTCACAATGAGACATCGAGAGATGTTCGACATATTGTGTTGTTGGTAAGTGATTGTAACAATGTGAGGACAGTGGATATGTTCACATTGCAATGTTGGGAAATGTTCATCACAATGTGACAAAAGACAAAGTTTGTCACATAGTGATGTATGGTCATGAGTGTAACATTGTGAGGTTTATGTAAGGAATTGCAATGTTGGGCTATGTGTGTTAGACTGTGATTTGAGTTCTATACATTGTGATGTAGGATTTTTGTTTGTCACACACATTATGACATTGGAATAGATTTGTCATATTCTCACAATATGTTATGTTTGTCACATAGTGACCTCAAGAAATGTATGTCTCATTGCAATATTGAGAGGTATCAACTTTGTTCATTCCAAAAATTTGACGAGATTTAAACACATTTTTTTTCAAACACAATTTAAAAAATATATATTTTTAAAATATTTATATTTATATATTACTATTTTGATTAAAATTTTAAACAATTTACTTTCCAATAAACTAACAAAATAATTATGGCTCAATTTAAATAATCTCTAAAAATATTAACAAATACAATCTTAATAAGGCTTTATTAGTTTTTTTTTATTTAATGATTTAACCATACTTCAAAAAACATTGTATATATAGCATATTAAAAAAGTTCATATATATAAACAAATTAAAATAATTCAATACTTATGTATTTATATATTTATGCCGAAAGGCATACACCTATTGACAATGGGCAGAATTAATCACCTTTTAATCTCAAATTCTAATCTAATGGCTAACAATTGAAGATGCTAGCATATTCTTAGTTGTCCTCCCAAATCAATGAATGTGATTTACTCTTCATAACTTCCTTGTATTTTTGAATGCATCCGTTACCCTGCTTACTTTTTTACATTTACCTAATCATATTAAGGAATTACTGTATCATTATATGATTGCCACGTTTAAATGATTAACCTTTAGAATTACAACGTTTGTATTTCCTCAGTTGTCCGTTCATTTTCTGGCTGTACACGCAGCCTTTCCTTATTTGTTCGTCCGTTCATTTTCTGGCTTTCCTCACCTGTACGCCCGTTTCATTTTCTTATTGTGCATTTCATTTTCTGCCTGTCGCGCTTTTCATATTGCGTGTTTCATTTTCTGCCTGTCCACACTTTTCATTTTATGAATTGTGGCTTAGAGTTCAGGTAAAGAGCGCTCCAGATCTCAGTGAGGAAAACCGCTGAAATATGTTTTAGAGTGCTCTCTGGATTGTTGAGTGTGGGGAGCTCTGGAATTTTGTGGATTCGGATTTTGTATTGTATGGTCATTGTTGCAGGCCGAGGCGCTGGAGAGCATGGAAGGGATTCTGGGTGTTTATCCAGAGATCGTGTACGAGCTCCACACAACACATAGCCCCACGTTTTTGGGAATAGATGGTAACGACGGATTGGCCTGTTTTGTATCGGACCATGCCGTCGATGTCGTCGACAGTGTGCTTGACATGGGCATCTTCCCTGAGAGCCCGAGCTTCGGCGACGAAGGAATGAGCTCTGTTCCGATTCAGTGGAAGGGAGAGTGCGAGGTCGACACACGGTTCAACACCTCGCACTGCAACAAAAAGCTGATCGATGCCCCATTTTTCTACAATGGCTACGAGGCTGAGCTTGGGCCTGTCAACGAGATGAAGCAGTATACGTCACCGAGGGACCAAGATGGCCACGGGACTCACACTACGTCCACCGTTGTGGGGTCACACAACGTGCTTTTAAGAGGCATAATTAGCCATCCGTTTTGGAATGGGTGATAGATGTATACCTCTTCCAAAGCCAAGAGCAAAGTATGGGATTTGGGTATCTTTGTTCGACGGTTTCATCACTAATATAAAATAGCAGGAATCCTAGGGCCGTCACAGGGAGTTGCAGCTTCTACGACGAAGATGAGCCCATGACCAAGACTTGCAGCTCATAGCCCACTACCACTTCTTGTGAGATTCAATCTCATTTACCAATTTACAAATTCTAATGGTGAAAAGGGGAATAATAATAACAAGCTACATACACTTTGATTATAATCAATATTGCGGCTCAGTTAAGAGCCCATTGAAACTAATTATGACATTTAATCTCATTTACCAATTCAAATGGTGAAAAGTGGAATGATCGACTCTTATTATGACATTTGATCTCATTTACCAATTCAAATGCTGAAAGGTGAATGCTAATAGCAAGTTACGTACTCTTTGATTCAATCCACAACGTGCTTTTCCTTTATGTAGATACAACCATACATCTCCAAACCATACATCGGATGGAGTTTTAACAGACAATTCAAAACCACCAGATTTTTTGTATTACTATACGCGAGCTATTTACAATTTGCAATTAGGTTTAAAATTAGGTTTACGATTTGTAAAATGGTTTTTAGGTTTACAATTACTTAAAATGGTTTTAGGTTTACAATTAGGTTTAAAATTTAATTTAATGTGACCTATTGGATTTATGTTTAGTTTTCGGTTTCAAAATAGGTTTAAAATTTAATTTAATGCGACCTATTGGATTTAATTTAGTTTTCAGTTTCAAAATATGATAAATTTTATGTTTTTACACTTAAAAATATTATACGAGGTATAACTTTATGTTTGTGACTGATTAACGGTTACGGCCCGTACTAGCACAGTTTTTACAATTAGAATTAGAGTTAAACTTTCTCTTAAACTTTAATAGAGTATTAGAATTAAACTTTCTCTTAAACTTTAAGAATTAAATGAACTTTCTCTTTAAAAAAGTTTAACTCTATATTAAATGAACTCAATTCCACCTATTAATCAATTCCCACGGGTATAATATTAAACTTACGACTTTCTTCTGTACAATATTATTCGAGGTATAATATTTTTTTAAGTATAAAAACATAAAAAAACTTGAAAAAAAGGAGGAAAAAGAAAAATATAAAGTCATAAAATGCATATAATATTATATAGTGATCATCTTAATAAATAGTTTTCAGATTTTTTTTTTAGCGATTTCATAATAATAAATATTTTTCAACTTTTATTTTAGCCATTTCATAATCATTGTGGCTTTATCACTTTACAAAACTAATAGTTTTGTTTCCAATTTCACATGGTAACATTATTTACATTCTTTGGCATATTTTTGGTTGTAAAGCATATTTCATAATATAAATAATTCATAATTATTTTAAAGGCTAATGATCAATACCATAAGCCGCTCTTTACTCGCTCAAAACCAATTGCCACATAAACTTGGACCATTGGTCAAAAGCCACAATCAAGATTTGTAGTTAATCTTTAGCTAAAGGACAAGTCATAAATAAATGCCCCACAAATGTGTTATAATGATCATCATTATGACATTAAATAAAAAAAATTACATTAATCCACTAAACAACATTAGAACACAATAATCCAC
>ML776688.1:461441-494311 GCA_009831015.1 Picea engelmannii | reverse complement strand
AAATGTACAAGTTGAATGTGACAAATGTGACAAGGAAAAAAAAGAATTAAATGAAAAGAAAAAATTGAATAGGAGAGAATGCTAATGTAGGGAAAATGAAAGGTCATGGTTGTCAACCTTCCCCTTACCCCCAACTCTCCTTATTTATTCCCTTGATCTCATTCTCAAAGGGTATTTTGGCCAAGGAAGGAAGAGATATAAAGAGCCATGAAAGCCATGTAACTAGATATTGTTGGAATGAGGAATTGAGCCCCATTTGAAGTTGGTTTTCCCATTTGGATTTCTAGGATAAACATCATGTCCCTTGTGCCTTGAATGACTTGGATATTTCTTTGTGTGTTAATTCATTTTGTTAAGCTATAATTTTGATGCTTTATTCAGTTTTGAGATAATGTATGGATTCTTGAATGTTTTATTATTTCCTATTATTGAGTTCATGAGGGAAATGAACAAACAACTACTGTATTTTTGTATGAATAATTTTATGAAGAAACTGCATCCATTTTAACGCTTCATACAATGGATGTGATTTATCTGGAAGATTCTTCATACAATTATACTATTCACAGAAGTATAAGGATTGAAACTATTGTATTCCGATTAACAACAATCATAAATCCCTTCCTATGTATTTTTTGTGAAGCCAACAACTCTGTGATGCCCACCATTGTATCTACCATGAGATGTGAGATTTGGGGATGCCATTAAGTGATTGTTTCAATTTATTAGATTACTTTTTAACTTAATGTATAAATTATAGGAATATTTGTCTTTTGAGCCTATTGGTATTGTCCCTTGGTCAAATTTATTTTGTTGGGATGTTTTCCACTTGCCTGGAATGTTTTCCAATTGCCTGGGATGTTTTGCAATTGTTTGCGACATTTTCCACTTTCCTAAGATGTTTTACAATTGCATGGGATGTTTTTCGATTGCTTGGGATGTTTTACACTTGCTTGGGACATTCTCCCATCCCCCTAGGCATTTTATTCTATGTTTCGATGACTTCTCATATCTCCTTGGGTGATTTTACATTGGTAGTTGATTTTTACATTGTTGGTTCATGCTTTGTTAAGAAATTTGTAAATTGCATGCTATACATAAGGTGCATCGTTCTTAATTATTTCCATTACTTTGGTAATCCCAATAGCCAAGGAACATGGACCTTCCATCCATCTATCTAAATGAGATCAATAGTTGCATTTCCATCACTATTGTGGCCTTCCATCTAAGTTGATATTCTTAATTCCTTGTACATATTAGATCACTCATTTAGTAGGCCATTGGAAACTCAATTAGAGCCATATGCACTAAACATTGTATTTATTGTTGCTTGCTAGTGAGTAGATATCTTCCAGAATTCAAATCAACTCTTTCAGCAATTAGTGGAGGGATGGCGAGATAGTATAGATTGGGGTTATGTTTAAAAAGGTGAACCACATTATACATGTCTTAAAAATAAAAATTATGGAAAGTGTTGCTTGTCTTCATTTATGTTGGAGCAATTTAAATTATGAGACTACTTCTATAAAATTAGAAATAATTATAGGAAAATACAAGATGCTTACTCTTTATTACTAACCATTCAATTGGTGTTCTAACTATGAATACATATACATCATTGTTGAGAACCCTAATCATTGAGGACATTGTTCTCTTCTTATAATGGTGGGAGTGGGGATGATCGGTGGTAGCTAGATTAAATTTCATTCAAGGTGTAACATCCCCATTTTCCAACTCCAAACTAGTGATGTATATTGTAGATGTAGTATGGTCGAGAACCAAGTGATGTATATTGTAAATATAGTATATGGTCGAGAGGAAAAGCGATGTAATATGTAAATGATGTAAATTGAATATAATGAATAAAATGTATTGCCAACTGTAGAAAGAAACAAATAGATATTTGGGGGCTAAGTATCCACAAGAGAGGGAAGGGTCCAAGGGGAAGATATTACCCATGTTTATTAAAGCCAAACTATTTCTTTCTAAATTATCCTCACCATGAATGTTCCATTAGTTGTTGAGTGTTCTAGATCCAAATCATTGAATTCATGTAAGAGGGTGGGTGTGAGAGTCACATTCCATAGTTATTGAGAGCATGGGGGTTGAGTACAATCATCTTGGGGAAGAGTGCAAGTCAAGAAAGAAAGAGAAATAGAGGAAATATGTATGGATAGGAGACCAGATTGGCACATTCACATTTTTTCATAGAGAACATTTTTTACATAGAGTTTTATGGCTAGCAATGGAGTTCTAAAAGTTGAATCTTGAAGGTAGTTATTGTGGTCAAGTTTGGCAGCTATTTGGACCTGAAAATTCACAGAGAAAGAGGTTGTGGTCTTGAGAGAGAAATGTTGTTCAAAATTCTCCAAGGAAGGATGTGTTTTGTTGTTGGACAAATTTGTGTTGCACTTGTAGAATTCTTAAGGTCCCAAAAAGCCTAATTCTTGTCGAACATGTGTTGGAATCCATGGAGGGGAGTGAAAAGGCATGAGGGACTTTGAGCAATGAAGGGGGATTCCATCCCTTGGGTTGTGTTGGTTGAGGGGAAGAGATTTGGTGTATTGGAATTAGATGTGAGTTTTGACTATGAGAGGGGGTCATTAGCCAGCCTTAGAGACCATCGTATCTTGTGGATTCATAGCCCCAACTCAGGGGTGCCTTGCTTTTGAGAACTAGAACAACAAGGCTACAGTTGGGACGAACATTTGTCCTTTGTAGCAGGTTGCATACTTTTATAATATAAGTGTTCTTATTTGTTGTGTTGTTGTGTTAAATGTTGATATATATATTTGTTGTGCATTTTACACTAAGTTATATTTGGTCAATGTTGCTTACTGTGAGAAAAAAGATGCATTCGTTTCTCTATTTTATGGCTGGATAATGTTGTATGTATTTAGTTGTTGTTGTGCACAACAACAATGATTATATTTACATTTTTATTAGTATGGATAGATGAATGAACTTGAATGACATGTTGTGTGTAATTTTCCGCATTTAGATTTATTATAAGAAATTTTTATTGAGTCATTTTAGGAGTGATGTGATCTATCTGGGGGATGGGTACATTACAAAGTGGTATTAGAGATTTTGGTTCAACACTAGACTTGTATGGGTAAGGAACCGATATGAATTTGGGCAAATTCATTGTCCCAGATTTCATTTTGTGATGAATTTGGGGGAAAACAGTGATAACCAAAGAGAAATCCCCAAATTCATGGGAAAAGTTCAAGATTTAGTTGACTCAAAACTATCTAATATGTTTAATGGCACCAATCGTCCAGGTCACGGAGTTAAATTCGACTTACATGGTCAAAATTCATGTTTAAATGGAGGCCGGCAGAGTTGGGATAGTTCAGTGAATTCACGACCGAGGAACAACTAGTTGAAGATGAACTTCCTTTGCATGTATTATTAAGAGTATGGGTATGACACTCAACACTGCCCTTAGATAGATAAATTGAAAAGGATGAAGGAACTATATGACTAGCAGGAAATAGATTTATTATCAGTCGATCATCCCGAGAAACATGAAAGAGTTGGAAGGGAGAACTAGCTAAAAGGATATTTATTGTTTACAGAAGGGAATCATCCTAGAGACCTTGAGACCATGATACTAAGTGTTAGGATATCACCAGAAGGATCTTCAGTAAGTGTTACAATATATTTATCCATAAAATATAAAAAACTATTGAATCAATTCCACTATTGAATTGCAATTTTTGGTTAAATTGGGTTGGGGTAAAATGGTTTCCCCTAATAACATAGGGGTGAAGGAAACAAGGGTGATGATCACTCAACCGTCCATATGCCTTCCTGATTCACCAACCATGAGTCGGGCCTTTTGGGATATTTATTGGGTATTTCCATACTATTTCTTTCAATACCAGCCTTTCTACTAATATATTTGGAGCACTAACTGCCAAGAAGCACATGGATGGTAAGTCATAAAGTATTTCTTAAACCGTAAATTATGGATTTTTGGAAAGTCTTGCTTAAACCGTTAAGTATGGATTTGTTGTTATCCTCGATAAGGATATGTTCAAATATCCTCATCTTGTCTTGTAACTATATTTTCAACTATTGGATTAGTTTTCTAAATTCTTGATTTACCACTTTACGACCTTGACCATTTCTTTTATTTCGAAACATTAACTCTCATTCAATTAGATATTTTTCTATTACTTAGTTTAATTTTGTTAAGATCTTGTTAGATGCATTCTCACCTTAATATTCCCTTTTCTTCACTTTAGTGGAAAATAAGAGGGAGCACAAGTTCTGTGTCGATTTTCTACTCAATGTCATAAAACTAGGGTTCGTTTGAATGATAGTGGATGAACTAAGTTTACCATATCATGCCTTCATTTCCACTAGTTCTCTCTATGTCCTATATGTGGATGTCAGGGCCAAACTCCAACCTCCCTACATTGATTGTGTAGGCTTGATCACACCCTGAAATGCAGCAGGGGCCATAGCGAAAGATCATTTCATCTTGGTGGTCGGTTATGAATCTAAAATAGAGATGAGGGAGTGTGTTTCAATACAATAACACCCTATGCATCATTAGCTTCCATGGATGAATCATTCCTTAGATGCTAAGGAGGACACAATAAACAAGAGTTGTCCTAGTCATTTGTTCATGAATGGAATAGGGAGCGAGAGTCGAGCAAGCCATATCTCTTAGTTGAATATGGAAGCAAGGGAATCGAGGTGAGAATAGAAGGACTAAGGAAATGCTTGAAAAATTATGCTTCCTAGCACCAAAAGAGAGAGATGGACTATATTTTTGTATGAATCGGGATACTGATTTTAGAGGGATGGGAAGTAGGAATTTCAATTGGAATTTAAGGAGAAGTCGTCACTAGCATGTTGTGATTTTGAATCAAACCAACAGGTCCTAGCCCATATGTCCTTCCTAATGGAGCTTCCAATTCATTCATTGGTAAGGTAATTGGATGGTGAGGATATGAATTTAGGAGAAAAGAATCATTGGATTTAGTGAGTAAGTCAATGAGTCACCATTATGAAGGATCAATATCATTTAATTAGGTCAAATGATTTGGAATGGATGAATTTTTAACAAGGTGTTATCAAAGCTAATAGGAAGGTAAGATATGTTATCAAATCTCATCAAGATAGCTTATCGAGGAAGCATAAACTAGATGGCTGGAATTTATTAGTGAATGTAACTTTGACATCAAGCATATAGAGTGAAAACAGAGTAAGGTAACCGATGCACTCAATAGAAGGATGCATAAAATGTGTGATACAACCATTAGTATCTACAAGACATATTTAAAAGAAAGAATTCTAGAGGTTGTAACAACAAACCAACATTATGTGCAAGTTAAAAAAATCTTATAGTAGAATAATATACAACAAAAAAACAAGGATTACAAGCTAGAAGAGGATGGAATCCTCTTATTTTAGAACAAATATTATGTTCTCGATTCTAAATAATTGATAAATTTGGTTTTGAGGGAGATGCATAATATGCCATATGCTAGACATCCATGATATCATAAAACTATTACAGTTGTAAGAGGACAATATTTTAGGCCTAGTATGAAGAAATATGTCACTGATTATTTGGCTAGATACATGGAATGTTAGAAAGTAAAGGTTGAGCATAGAAATCTAGTGGGATTTTTGCATCCATTTCCCATTCCTGAATGCAAATGGGAAGTTGTTACTATCGATTTCATTACCAAATTTCCTAGAACAACAAGGCAATATGATTCCACAATGGTAGTGGTGGAAAATCTTACAAAGGATGTGCATTTCGTTCGAGTAAAAGTAACTCATAAGGAAGCCAATATTGCATAAATATATATGAGAGAAATTGTTAGGCTAATGGAGTGTGTAAGGAAATAGTGTCAAACAAAGATCCCAATTTCACTTCCAATTTTTGGAAGGGGTTATTTAAAGGGATTTGGGACCAAAATGAATTCTAGTAAAACATATCACCCAAAGTAAAATGGCCAGACATAAAATATTAATTGGATAATTGAAGACATGTTGAGAATGTATGTAATGGACAATCCTTCTAGGTGGGAGGACTATATCCATTTAATTGAGTTTTCTTACAATAATGGGTATTAGGAATCATTGAAGATGAGCTCATTGGAAGCATTATATTGTATAAAATGCAACATACCAATAAGTTGGGATAACCCAATAGACAAATTCATGATTGGGCCAAAATTGTTAAAGGAAATGGATGAACAGATGGTAAAGATCAAGCATAATTTGAAATTTGTACAAGATTGGTAGAATATTTATGACGATAAAAAGAGAACACACAGAATTCAAAGTGGGAGAGCATGTGTTTTTAAAATTTAAATCCAAGAGAAGCTCATTGAAATCGGGAATTTGCCCAAAGTTGGAAGCGAGATATTGTGGGCCTTCTAAGGTCTTACAAAAGATAGGATCAATTGCATGCATTCTATCCTTACCTGCATCCATGATAATTCATAACGTGGTCTATGTGTATTTATTAAAAAAGTGTGTACCTGGTCCTAATCATGTTATTGATCGGAAAGTAATTTAGGTGGAACATGAAAGGGATTTCCGGGTGGAACCAGTGCACATCTTGGAAAGGAAATTCAAAGTGTTGAGGAACAAATCCATTGGCTTGGTAAATGTTCAATGGACCTATTACAGTCCTGAATATGCTACATGAGAGAATGCAAAAACCATGTATGAAACACACCCACACATTTTTTTCAATTTTGAAGAAAATTGAATGTACATTTGTATATCAACGAATGAAGACACCATTTTGGTAGATGAAGTTCCTAGAGACACAACTTTGAGATTATTTTCCAACCAAGAAAGGGTTGAGGGGAAAAGCAAGTTGTTGGTTGAAATTATTGTGTAATTCATTAAGTTAAGGAATTAGGAAGTATTATGATGCGATGTTTTTATATATGCCAATGTGTAAACTGTATCGTTATGTGCACTGAGGACAGTGCAATTTGTAGGGGAAGGAGATTGTAACATCCCCATTTTCAAACCCCAAATAAGTGATGTATATTGTAAATGCAATGTATGGCCAAGAGACAAAGCAATGTATATTGTAAATATAATGTATGGCCAAGAGCCAAAGCGATGTAATATGTAAATGATGTAAATTAAGTATAATGAATAAAATGTATCATCAATTGCAGATGGACATGAAAAAATATTTGGGGCCTACGTATCCACAAGAGAGTGGAAAGGGTTCAATAGGGGGAGAGTTTTCCCATGCCAATTAAACCAAAATCCATTTCTTATTTCTTTCTAAATTATCCTTACCATGAACCTTCCATTAGTCATCTAGTGTTCTAGATCCCAATCATTGAATTCATGTAAAAGGGTGGTTGTGAGAGTCACATCCCATAGTTATTGAGAGAATGGGGGTTGAGTACAATCAACTTGGGGAAGAGTACCAGTCAAGCAAGAAAGAGAAAGAGAGGAAATTTGTATGGGCAGGGGACCAGAATGGCACATTAATGTTTTTTCATGGAGAGTTGTTTTAACATGGAGTTTTCTAGATAGCAAAGGAGTTATGAATTATGAAGCTTGAAGGTATCTATTGTGAGAAAGTTTGGTATTTGTTTGGAGTTGAACATTCATGGAGAAAGAGGTTGTGTGCATGGGTGTAAAGTATTGTTCTAATTTCTCCAAGGAAGTATGCATTTTGTCATTGGGTTGTAATGTCCCCAACTAGGATAGGGGGAGATATAATTCTTCTTTCCTCGAAATTATTGTTTCTTATTAAATGAATGTGTTGTTAAATTTTTATAGGATAGATTACTTAATGAGAAATATTGTCAAATAGATAGCTAGAATTCATTACAAAATATTAGAGAAGATAACCTTGGCATATTATTATGGATGGGAACTCCCAAATCAGTACAATGATAACTAATGGTTGTAATCAAATGCAAAATATTACTAGCACACAAACTAATGATTTCCAGGAAGCATCAAAATATACTACACAAGAAAATTAGAATGATGCCAATATATGAATCCCAAGGCTCTCCAAGCCCTACACTTCTCTACTATAGTGATGTCCATTCTATAGGTGGTCCTCCCACTCCTCAGAACTCCTCACAGACCCAATCTGTTGCAAACCCAAAATCTACATGGGTCCTCAAGGAATGCCTGCAGGGTGTCTGATGGGACCTCATAGGGAGACCCTTTCTTAATCCACAAGGGAACCTCTAACTATAGTTTCACAAAACCATCTGGATGTAGGATGGATCTAGTGACTAGTCTTCTCTTGAAAATAGTTGCAAACTCCTTGCGCAAACTAATAATCTTCCAAAATCTCTCTAGAATGGGACCAATCTCCACATTGAACTCAAATGAGGAATCTGGAAGAATCCTCCTCCACGTCTAGATAAGGTGGATATTACACCATCGAAACTAAACCTGCAATGGAAGGGTTTTTCCCAAAACCCCAATGAAAATGTTGGCTACAAGAGAAATCAATAAGATATCAAATCATAATGCCAAGTGGAAGGGTTTCTCCTTTATTTATCCTTCCTTTGGACCTTCTATATCTTTCCCCCACTTTTACCAAATCAAATCTTTTCCCTCCAACTCCATTTAAATACAATTCTTTATTCTATTTAATGTCACGTTTAGTGTTTGTCAATATTTTACCTGGTGACACCTCCTTGACTCCATTTTTCCTTGTCGAATATATCCCATGGGAATCATATGGGATATTGAGTCACCCCCATCACAATTAATTGGAAGGTAACATTACAGTTGTCCCTTCCCAATATTGCTTGTCCTAAAGAAACTCCATATCAAGGTGTTGTAATATCTGCTCCCCTTCCCAGGTATCATCTTTTGAGGGAAATCCTCTCCATACATCCAAATAATCTTGAATGAACCTGCTCCTAAGTCTCCATTCACTAACATCAACTATCCTCTGGGGATCTAGAACCAATTTTCCTTCCTCAGATATTGGAGGAATATCTGTCAAAGCGATGACCTACTGTCCCAATGCCTTCTTGAGGAAGGATACATGGAAGGTATTGTGGATCCTATTGCCCTCCGGTTTTTCCATCTCGTATGATACTTCCCCAACCCTCTTGATAACCTTGTAGGTCCCATAAAATAGATGCTTAATATTCTATGCACCACTCCTCTTTAGTGACGAATGTATGTATGGTTGTAATCTGAGAAAGATGAGATCTCCAACCTCAAAGTTGCATTCTACCCTATGTCTGGTTGCATACATTTTATGTTGATTCTAAGCGGTCTGCAGATTTTCCTTTAGGACTCTTAAGATGTCTTGAATTTCTTGTAACCAATCCTTGGCATTAGGAGCTCTGCTCTCTCAAAACGCCAAATCTAAAAAATACAAAGCATCATATCCATACAATACCCTAAATGGGATCATCTCGATGGACATGTGATGAGTGGTGTTGTAGCAATGCTCATCGAGATGCAACCATTTTATCCATGCTTGTTGATGCCTTGAAACATAGTTCCTAAAGTTCCCCTTGATCCATTTGTTTACTATCTCGGTCTTCCCATATGTATGGGGATGATAGCTAGTGATAGGTGTCAACTCTATCCCAGGTAACCTGAACAAATCCTGCCAAAACTTACTAAGAAACATGTTATCTTAGTCACTGACTATGTTCCTTGGAAGGCCATGGAGTTTGAAAACCCCCATGAAGAAAATATATGCTAACTGAGATGCACTATAATCCATAGGAATATCAAAAAAGTGTGCATATTTAGTCAACCTGTCTACTACCACATAAATACAATCCCTTCCATGCAGCTTTGGTAATCCTATGATGAAATCCATGGAGATTCTTTCTCATTTCTGTTATGGGATCGGTAAGGGTTGGACCAGTCCTGTAGGATGTGTGAGCTTTGACTTTTTTTGCTGGAAATCCATGCATTCCCTCACATGAAGAAGTGCATTCCATTTGAGACACTTCCATGAGAATCTTTCCCTAACCTGCATGTAGATATTTAGATACACCTGGTGCCCTACCAGTGGTGCATCATCTGTTTCCCTAAAAATATTATCCTTGAGTGTGGACTCAGGGAAAATATAGATCTTGTCTTTGTATTAAATGATGTCAGCTACCACCCTGTACCTATTATCCTAGATACTTCCCCTCAACAAGTCACAAGAGAAGGTATTCTTGGAGTATTTCACCAAGATAATGGACTTCCAGTCTACTTAGATCTCTATCATAGAGAAGGTTGAAAGTCTCCTAGATAAGGCATAAACAACTATATTATTCTTCCCCTTAATATATTCAATGTCAAAATCATATTCATGCACCTTGCTCACCCATTTATGTTGTCTTTCATTTAGGTCTTGATGCTCCAAGAAATATCTGAAGTTGGTGTGGTCATTCCAATCTACGAAGCATCCTCCTACCAAGTACTGTCTGAATTTGGCTAATTCATGCATGATGGCCAACATTTCCTTATCATAGATCGGGTAGAGCCTCTCAGTCTCCCTTATCTTCCTTCTCTCGAAATCTATCAGATGTCAGTTCTACATCAATACTTCCCCTATCCCTTCACCAGATGCATCACATTCCAGAATAAAAGGATGATTAAAGTATGGAAGTGATGATATTGGGAAAGTACTCATGACCCTCTTTATTATGTCAAACTCCACATGTGCATCCTATGACCATCGAAATACCCCCTTCTTGGTAAGGTTCATTAATGGTATCACCAATTGTGAAAATCCTTTCATAAATCACTTATAATAGCTACATATCCCAAAGAATCCTCGTAGATAAGTGAGTGTCCTGGGGGTGGTCCAGTCTAAGATGGTCTAGATCTTATCCTAGTGTACCTTTAATCCCTCAACATCTATCACATGCACATGCTCCTTAATATAAATTGTCTCACCATTGTCATGTCCAATACCTTCATCATCACTGTCACCCTCCTCATTGGAAACTACCTCAATGTAATGGAATTTACCTTTTTCCATACATATATAACCTTGTTCCCACAAATATTTGCAACTAAAGAAAATTTTCTTCCTCCTTAGTTCTCTCTAAGTCTCCTCATACGTTGTGTCCTTCCCTTTCCATGATTTTTGGGGAAATTTTTTCTCCTTACCTCCTTGAGGGATGAAATATTTTGTCAGAACCTTCTTGTTGACTGTGTCATTCATATCCTCGGACCTCATGATGGCCTCATGCAATGTCGTTGGCCTAAAGGCATTAAACCATACTCTTAGGGGTTTAGCTAGACCCTCTGTGAATAACATTACCAACCTGAACTAAGATATATCTATCACCATAACTTCCATCCTATGAAATTATGTGATGTATGCTTCTAGCGTGTCTATTTGTTTCAATTGTGCCAACTCTATGAAGTGTATTTCAGGGTCCTTCTGGTCAAACCTATCCATCAATATCTAAGTGAAGTCCACATATAAAGTGATGTTGGTGTGCCCTAATGTCACCAATCCATGATACCACCATTCATGGGCTTCTCCTTCCAAGTGAAGAGTGACATATTGAATTACTTTTTCTTCAATCATTGAGTTAAGTTGGAGGTAAGTTTCCAACTTATGTACCCAAGAGCTGACCATACTCTTTGCTTGTCCATCATAGGGTGGAATAGTCAACCTTCCCACCTTGCGCATGAGATAAAAATTGTGTGGGCTATGTGCTCCTCTATGCCCCTCCCTCGGGTCGTATTTAGGTTTGAGGTTGCATAATTATTTATAGGAAACATTCTCATAGATATATGCATCTAACGTCTCATACTCCCTATATGAGGTGTTAATATCAATCCCATGATCTGGTTGCTCCCATGATTTTGTAGGCTTACCTGTCAAGAACTGTGGTAATAAAGGCCTAGGGATATTTAAACTCTTTCTCTGAGTTGGGGTATGGTTGTTACTATTGTTCGTGTGTATTATGTTACTCCAACGAGATCCACTAATTCCATCTTAACTTGTACCATTCATATTCCCACGCTAGCCTAAAAATTGTGTGAATGCTTCAAGTGACTGTTGTTGGAACCTTGTTGTCTCTTCCCATCTCTTGACCAGATCTTGTAGTGTCTGTATCATATCATGGTTGTCTCCCATACTTCCTTCTAGTTTTGAATCTCCGTGTTTTACTTCTATTTCTCTTTCTGGTGACTCTCGAGAGGTTTGTCCTCCATGCCATTTTATTCTAGGAATTAATGTATTCATAGGTTGTAAGAATCACCAGCTTTGATACCACTGTAATGTTCCCAAATAGGATAAGGGGATATATTATGTTTCTTTCCTTGAAATTATCATTTATTCTTAAATGAATGTGTTGTTAACTTCTTCTAGGATAACTTACTCAATGATAAATATTGTCAAACGTATAGCTAACATTCATTACAAAAGATTAGAGAAAATAACCTTGGCATCTTATTATGAATGGGAACTCCCAAATTATTACAATGATAACTAATGGTTGTAATAACATGAATAATATTACTAGCACACAAACTAATGGTTGCTAGGTAGCATCACAATCTACTATAGAAACAACATAAGAAACCTAGAATGATTCCAATCTATGAATCCCAAGGATCTCCAAGCCCTACATTACTCTGCTCTAGTGACGTTCATTATGTAGGTGGTCCTTACACTCCTCATAACTCCTCACAAACCTGATATGTTGAAAACCCCCAATCTACAAGGGTCCTTGCGGGATGCCTACAGGGTGTCTCATGGGGCCTCATGGGATGACCCTTTCTTGACCTGTAAGGGAACCTTTGACTATTGTTGTGTGAAACCATATGGGTGACGAGGGATCTGGTGAGTAGTCTTCTCCTTAAAATGGTAGCAAAATACCTACACAAATTGATAATCTTACAAACACTCTCCAGAATGGGACCAAGCTCCACAATTAACTCAAATGAGGACTCCAGATGAATCCTCCTCCACGTCTATCTAGGATGGATATTGTACCACCGAAACTAAACCTGCAATGGAAGGGTTTTACCTAAAACCCCAATGAAAACAATGGCTATAAGAGAACTCGATAAGATATCAAATCATAATGCCAAAGGGAAGGATTTCTCCTCTATTTATCCTACCTTTGGATCTTCTAGATCTTTCCCACATTTTGACCAAATCAAATATTTTCCCTCCAACTCCATTTAAATATAATTGTTTATTTTATTTATGTCACTTTTAGGGTTTGCCAATATTTTACCTAGTGACACCTCCTTAAATCCCTTTTTCCTTTTTGACTATAGCCAACGAGAGTCGTATAAGCTATTGAGTCACCCCCATCACGGTCAATTGGAATGGGAAATTACATGGGCAAATTCGTGTTGCGGCTGTGGACTTCCTGAGGTCATGTAAAGTAGCATTCATGTCTAAACTATGCTAGAATCCTTGAAGGGGAGTGGAAAGGACCGAGGGACTATGAGAAGTGAAGGCTGATTCCATCCCTTGGGTTATGCAGGTTGAGGGGAAGAGAGCTGGTGGACTGGAATTAGCTGTGAGTTTTGATTGTTGAGTGGGGGACATTATCCAACCTTAGGGACGATTGTCTTTTGTGGATTGATAGCCCCAGCTTGGGGGTGTCTTGATGTTGAGAACTAGAACAACAATACTAAAGTTGGGAGGAATTTCCATCCTCTACAACATGTTGCACATTTTATAAGAAAAGTGTCATTATTCATCATGTTTATGCATGCATAATGTTGATTTAGCTACTGTGCAATTTACTATGAGATATATTTGGTTATTATTGCTTGTTATGAACATAATGATGCATTTAAATCCCTCTTTATATGGTTGCATGTTTTTTTATGCTATTTCATTATTTTTATGCACAATTAAGCAATTATATTTACATTTTTAAGAAGTATGGACAATTGCATGTGTATGAATGTCATGTTGTGGGTTATTTTTGCATTAAGATTTAGTATCAAAAAATTCTTTTATTGGGTCATTTTAGTTGTGACATGACCTATATGGGGGTTGGGTACATTACAAAGTGGTGTCAAAGCTTAATTTAAACACTAGACCCACATGGGATAAGAACCATTGTGAATTTTAGTAAATTCATTGTTATATATTTGATCTATGATGAATTTGGGGGGGAAACAATGATAACCAGAGAGAAATTACCAATTTCATGAGAAAATTTTGAGATATAATTGTCTAAGGACTATTTGATATGTTTAATGACATAAATCAATAGAATTGTGTAGTTAGGCTCAACCTACAAGGTCAAAATTCACATTTTAATGGAGGCCAACGAAACTATGATTTCAAAGGTCAAAATTCACATTTTAATGGAGGCCAATGGAACTATAATTTTTGATAAATTTTAAAAATTATAAGCATTTCAAAGGTTTCTAATTTCTGGCCGATCAACGACAAGGATTCATTTTCGACCATTTTGAAAAAGGATCAAATCAATCGTTGAGATTCATTTTCGGTAGTTTAAAAAATGGATCAAATCAATGGTCAAGATTCATTTTCGGTCGTTGGGAGGTTAGGACTGATCAATGGTCAGGATTCATTTTGGGGGTTTGGGAAATGGATCAAATCAAGGTTCAACGTTCGCTAGCCAAGTGAGGTGATTTTTTATGGATCAATGACCAATATCATTCTAAATGGTAGATCAACAACCCAGATGCATCGATTTTTTTATAAATTTTTTCTAAGTGTTGGAGTTGAACAAAGGAAATACTCGATGGTCAATGGATCGATTGTATGGTCAGTCGATTCGATGAATTTTTTTTTAATCAAGCAAGAGGAATGTCCAACAGTCAATGGATCGATGGTCAGGTCGATCGATTCGACGAAGTATTTTAATGGATAAAATGGAATGGATGACCATTGATGTATTGATGGTTGGGTTGGTTGATTATAAGAAGTGTTTTGATCGAGAAAGAGGAATAGTCAACGATTGATGGACCGATGAACTGGTGTCGGATGAATTCAACGAGGTGTTCGATTCATCCAAGAGAAATCATCAATGGCCAATGAAGAAAAGGGGATGATGATGTGTCATGCCACATCTGCATCCATGTGTCATGCCACATCAACATCCACGTGTAATTCTACGTCATCCAACTTGACACCTCATGATGATGAGCCATGCCATGTCAAAAATCACTATGTCATCCAAGAAATGGCTGAAAATTGATGGTCAGGTTGATCAAATTGGAGAGGTGTTTTTGTTAATAAATAAGAACAGTTGATGTTTGATGGGCCAATGGTTGGTTTAATAAAATTTCCAAGGATTTTCATCTGCCAATGAAAATCATAGTTGATCGATGACTGGTGGTCGGGTCAACCGACTCATCGATTTGTTGCAATCAGTTTCCAAAGGAAATGAGATTATGACCGATAGTCGGGTCGATAGGTTAGACAGTTAGGAAAGATCTAAAAATGAGATCTAAACCTATTTTGAGATCAATGAATTTTATTTAAAGGTTGATATAATAGTAAAATAATCAATTTTCTATGAATTTTCTAGGTTTTTAAAGGTCATGAATTTGTGGGGCAATTTTGAGGCCCTAAGTCACGTTTTTAGACAATCAAAACCCACGAGAGCAGAGTGTACAAAGGTACATTTTGTCTTTTCATCTCAAATAAAATAACTTGGAGAGAGATATCCAACGAGATACTATGGGCACAAAATAAAGTTCATATGAAAAAATTACAACTAAAACAGTAAGGGTAAAATTTTGGCACCATATTACTTCCAGAGAGTATACCTCCTTACTCAGAAGTCTGTTTGAGGCAGAGGAGAAGTATATGGAAATTTAATGAGCCATAGAAGACAACCATAGAGCCATATTCAATATATGGGTATGTAAAAATGTGTGGAAAGAGAAATAAGACACTTGTAACATACAAGGATAAATTGAGAAAAATAGTCAAAACTTCTCCAGACCATAACTTTCATCTTGGAGCTCTGATTGGAGAAAACGAATAGTCAATGGAAAGGTATTGACAAGGTGAAGAAATATGTCTACCCATAATTTTGAATTGGGCACCAAAAGTTTCTAACAGAGTAATAAACTAATTATGTAACAGTAAGAAAGTGGAAATTGTAGCATGTGAATGTTGAAATGTTTTGCTCATAACTCAAAATGAGGAATGAGTAGCGCTGCCATAGAGTTGTTTAAAGAAGATTGTATTTAAGGAATCACATTTTGGAAAAATTCATTTATATTCTTCATAATTTTAAATGAAGAATGACCTGTAATCTAGTTAATAAATATTTTGCAATATGCTTAATTCTAATAGTAATTATTGCATGCACATTCTTGCAGAATTAGAGATACATAAAGAAAAATTTAGTTCCCGTATTAGAGTTAGAGATATGGATGATACACAAGGGTTTAAAAACCTGAATAAGAGATCATAAGCCTTCATGTCAGCATGGGTAATGCTAAGTTTGAGTCTAATCGGAGAAGAGACATGTAGGATCCTGTAACTATGAGAAGCCTAAAAAAACAAGTGGAGAGCTATAGAGATGATAATGAAAGGCTCATGAAAGATCAATAGGAGATACTGAAAATCATGAATATGTTTCAAAATAAATTCAACAAATTTTCTAACACAAAATAAGAAGCTAGTGTCAGGAAAGTGGAAGTGTCTAGGTCTCATGATAGGAGGGATGATTATGGAGGATCTAGATAGACAAGGATTATTAGGAGACATCAACATCATCATTCCCTAGGGCACTCAAATAGAAGAGAATATGCACTTTCAAGGTCGAAAAGAAGACCAAGTGTGTCTCCATTCATACATTAGAGAAGGATACACGGGTCATATAACTTGCAAGGGGAGCTAAGGAAAATTGAGCCACCATCTTTTAATGGAGAAAACAAGAAAGGAGAAGATGCAGAAGCATGGTTGTTTGGAATGACAAAATATTTCCAGTTAAATGACTACTCATCAAATGAAGAAGAAAGAATTGTATCCTACCACCTCGAGCTATAAGTGTTAGGTCAACCACCTGGACCTTCGAGGCACCCGGTAAGTATGAGAGAACTGAAGGTGGCTTCTTTCCATATACCACTTCAAAAGGAGTCATGTGTGTAGTTGTATGGTATGAAGTGTTGTACCACCATTCAGCTAGGGGTAACCATTGATCCCATTGATTTTACTTTTTTGAGGCAAAACACCTCAAATATGTTTCCAAAAACTTGTTGACAACTTCCATTTGGCCATCAGTCTAGGGATGATAAGTTGTGATGAGATGCAATTCGGTGCCTTGTATCTTGAACAGTTCTTGCCAAAAATTTCTTGTGCAAGTTGGGTCGCGATCATAATCAATAAAGTGTGGCATGCCATAAAGCTTGAAGACCTGATCCATGAAGATTTGAGCCACTGTGGATGCTGTAAACGGGTGTTGAAGGGCACATAAATGAGAATACTTGGAAAGGCGATCAACAACCACCATGATGATGGTTTTATTTCCCGATTTGGGTAAGATGATAATAAAATCCATAGAGATATCCTTCCAAATAGCAAGTGGAATTGGGAGAAGTTGTAGTGTGCCCGACGATTTGACTATTTCTCCCTTGTTGCGTTGACACACATCACATTCAACTACAAAATTACAAACGTCCTGTTTCATAACATCCCCAAAAAACGAACGTTTGACCCTATCATAGGTTTTGGTGAACCCGGAGTGCCCTGTTGTAGGTGTAGCATGAAGCTCAAAAAGTACCATGGATTTAAGATTTGATTGTTTACTTAAATAAAAACGACCTTTGTATCGAATTTCCTCATGGATATAAGAGTATTCTGGGGAAGCTGGAGCATTGGACTGCAATTGGTGGATCAACTGCGAACTTTTGGGATCTTATAGCCATTTTTGGCGAACGGCTTAGAGCCAATCTGGTACAATGAATGAAAGAGAAAAAAGGGATCCTTCATCTTCATATTTTCGAGAAAGTGCATCCGCAACCGCATTGTCTTTTCATTTCTTATCAATGATCTCATAATCATATCCAAAGAGTTTAGTCACCCATTTTTGTTGTTCTGGGGAAGAAATGTGTTGTTCCAGAAAATACTTGAGGCTTTGATGGTCTGTCTTAATTTGGAAACATTGCCCCAATAAATAAGGACGCCACAGATCCATGGCATGTAGAATATCCAACATTTCCTTTTCATAGATGGATTTTCCCAGATTTCTTTCAGATAGTTGCTTGCTGGTAAAGGCCAAAGGTCGATCCTATTGCATAAGGACAACACCAATTCCTTTCTCCGAGGCATCACATTCCAACACAAAGGTCTTTGTGAAATCGGGAAGGGAAAGGACTAGAGTGGTGCACATGGCCATCTTCAAGGTTTGAAAATCTTGAGCAGCGGCTGGACTCCAAGTGAAAGATTTCTTTTTTAGGAGAGTCGTGGGAGGTGTTGCAATCTTCCCATAGTTCTTAACAAACTTGAGATAATACCCTGTTAATCCTAGAAATCCATGCAATCTCTTAAGAGTGTTTGGGTGAGGCCAATCTTGCATAGATTCCATCTTTTTAGGATCCACCCTGACACCATATTTGCTAACCAAATGACCCAAGTATTCTACTTCTAAGGCGCCAAAAGCACATTTAGACTGTTTCAGGAAAATTTGGTGTTGAGAGAGTAGATGGAGAACTCGATCCACATGAGCAAGATGGTTTGTCCAGGTTTTTCTATAGATGAGGATATCATCAAAGAAAGCTAAGACAAAATGGAGGAGAAAAGGACGAAAGACATGATTCATGAGGATTTGGAAGGTGGAGGGGGCATTACACAAGCCAAAGGGCATGACCAAAAACTCATAGTGGCCCTCATGAGTTCTAAAGGAAGTCTTGGGAATGTCTGCCTCTTTCATACGTATCTGGTGGTAGCCCAAACGAAGATCCAGTTTAGTGAAAAACTGGGTGCCACTCAATTCATCCAGGAGGTCATCAATGACAGGAATGGGGAATTTGTCTTTGATGGTAATTTTGTTGAGGGCACAGAAGTCAGGACACATTCGCCAAGAACCTTTTTTATTTAGGACCATGACCATAGGAGACGAGTAGGGGCTCATACTAGGGCGGATAATTCCTGCATTAAGGAGTTCCTAGACCATTTTCTCAGTTTCATTTTTTTAGGAAAAGGGGTGACGATACGGATGGATATTGGGAGGAAGGCTTCTGGGTACAAGGGGAATGGAATGATCATGAAAACCACAGGAAGGAGGGAGGCCTTGGGGAGTGGAAAAGACTGATTGATGTTTAGAAAGGATGGCTTGGAGGCCTTGCGGTACCGAGGGTGTCTATGTTGCTTGTATGGCATGGAGTTGGTTAATAACACCATAATGACCCTTTTTGAGCATCTTTTCCATGCAATAGGAACTAATGATCTCAAGTGAACTGAGAGTGATTCCTTGGAACTTATATTGGTGGCCCTCCTAGTCAAATTGCATGGTTAAGTCTTTAAAATCCATGAGAATGGGACCCAAAGTCCTTAGCTAGTCTGCACCCAACACAATGTCACAACCTCCCATGTCAATAGCAAACATATGGGACTTCAGGTGGTAGTCACCAATTTGGAGATGCACATTTTCACAACACCCTCCACATTTCATGGAACCACCATTGGCAATCATGATTTGGAAATTATTGATGGCATGGATATAACAATGAGTTTCTTGGGAAATGTGGTGATGAATAAAATTATGTGTTGCCACTATCAACCAGAATGATGACCTTCCTATGCTTGATGTAACCGATTAGCTTGAGGGTTTGGGGAGTGGAGAAGCCAATGAGAGAATTGAGGTAAATGACCAGTTCTATTTCGAGAGGGTCTGAGGGAGGGGTTATGTCAGTCGATTCGGGTGACTTAGACACAGAGGGAGTTTCTTCATCTTCTTCTGAAATCTCCTCGGAGATGGCGATAAAAATATTTTTTCTTTACACTTGTGGCCCAGGAAATATTTTTCGTCACAGTCATAACAAATACCTTTGAGTTGGCGTTCATCCAATTCAGCCCTGGTCAACTTTTGGATCTTTAGTGGAGCAGAGGGGGTAGTGGGATTTACTGGTTTAGGGCGAGGGATAAAGGAGGGTTTGTGGTTTTGAGAAGATACAACTTGTTGTGCTTCTTTAGCTCTTTTGGTAGCCTCCACCCAACTCTCAGGCCAAGCCATGAGGACATGGGCCTTAATTTCGTCCTTGAGGCCGCTGATAAAACATTCTCAGAAAAAGGCATCAGACATGCCCTCTATTCTAAAAGTCAGGCGCTCAAAGGCAGCTATAAACTCTTCCAATGTTCCTAATTGTTTCAACTTTGTCAAATGGACCAAATGGTTGGTGTCAGTGTCAAAGTGTTCATAAATCTCTGCCACAAAGTGTGTCCAAGCAATATACCCTTGATGAGAAGTTTTTCTCCATTGCCACCATTGCCAACGTTCTTGATCTAGATGGAGAACACCATACTGGAGTTTGGACAAGTCATTTGTAATGTCGTATAAAGAGAAGTAATGTTCCATTTGGGTTACCCAACTAGTGGGTTCCAAGCCATCAGGGTCACATCCACCCGCGGAAGGCGTAGGTCACGTTGAAAGTGATGGTTCTGCAAGGTATGGGAATGAGAGGAATGGTCACCTTCAATATGTGGAGGTGAGGAAGAGGAAGGGTTATCTATAGGGATATGCAGTTTGGTGCAGATTTCCTAAAAGACTGATTCAAGCTGGGTGGTGAGGTCTTGTTTGATTTCCCCCATTGAGTATTGCATGGTTGTATTGATGGCGACAACATTGGCACTGAGTTGTTTCACTTCTTGTTGGGTCTCAATGAGACGAAATTGCAAGGTGTTGAAGCAAGCTTCCAAATCTTGGCTACGAGTATGGGCCATGGGGATGGGGAAACTAAAAAGGGGCAAGCGGGGTAAACATTTTTGCCGAAAAATGATATGGATGAATGTGACAAGGGCGAAGAGATGAATCCAATGGAATAGGTCTCAAATAATGGTGAAAAAATTTCCAGACATTTTTTTGCTTTTTTTATGGAGTTATAGTTCGGTCTAAAGAATGTTGCAGAGAGGAAATGCCCAAATGCTTAACCAGAAAGAAATGTGTATCTACTTGGAAACCAAACCATAGTTGCGTGACAATAGATCTTGTCTATTTTAATTTTTTTATGTTTCTGTCCCCAAGGGTTAGGTATTCAAGGGTTCTACAGACAAGGATTTTCCCTATGCTATAGCTCTCTGATATACGTGCGGGGTCCAAAAATAGTACTCGGACCAATATCTCAAGGCACTAACTAAGGAGGATAGACCGTACCCTTAGTCGTAGTACCCGACTACCCAGGTACTAGAGAGTATCTTCCTGAGTGTTTTTCTCGGTGACAGTATAGTAGTTAGGCAACCAATCGATTTATCTAAAAAGGGCTTCAGGTAATCTAGGTTGATCCATACATAGGTGTTGTCTGATGCACTATCACTTGAAGGGGTACCAACAGGGATTACAAGGGTAGCCAACAGATTTGTGCTTAAGTACCACTTGTATTTCCTGCGTGTATGAATCCCTCAACTGCGGGTTTATGCACGTAACGATAGATCTTTGTGGCTTAAAGATGCTGGAATATGTCTCTACCCTGAAAAAAATAAAATAACCCACACTTTCTGCCAAGGAAAGTGCTCTGATACCACTTGTAATATACCAAATATAAAATGTATGCAGAACATAAATAAAATGCTAGTAATGGGAAAATAACAACAATATAACCAGAACATTCACCACAATAACACTGAAATGATATAAGAATAACAAAAAAAATAACACTTTGAATATGAAATTAATGTTCACGGGCCTCTTCGAGGGGGCAACCTCCAGTTGAGCAGAGCTCTATTACAATAATATCCAAGATAGGTTTCTCATACCCTCGATTCTTATTTATACTAAAACGAAGCATCTAGAGGAAGATCCTTCTAGAAGCAGAAGCTTCTATTAGGTCTTCTTAGATCCGACTTATTCTATTTTATTGAAAGGCCTTATTAATATTGACCTTTATTACATCCGAATATATTGGTCTACCTATGTGCGGGTTAGGACCCTAACATCGCACCAGGGTAAGGTGACTTGCTTCAAAGGCCTTGGAGCTCTAGGGGCCAAGTATTCATGGAATAGCGGACAGTGTTCCTTTTCATAGCCTTCTTATCTACATCTGACACACCATATGTCTTCTCTTTTATCTTTTCCCTTGTTTTTTTTTCATATCTTTGACCTGCATAGACAAACTAGTTAGCTGACTAAGGATTTGACTCATACCTGAGATGGATTCTCCCATAGGGGTTGATTCTAACTTCATGGTGATCTCCAACACCTCAGCCTGCGAAGAAATTTTCTGTTGCATTAGAGGAACTCTGATGTGTGGTAAAAGGGCAGCAATGAACCACTCTTTGTTCTACTTATCTGGGATCTCAAAAGTCAAGTGGCTTGTTAGGGTCTTGAATCTTTGATCGAATTCCCAAATAGTTTTAGCTACCTTCTACTTGATCTCTTTCAGCTCTGTAATACATTGTGACTCTGACTTGGGTTTCTTGAACTCTGCAGTTAATGCATTCTTGATCTCATTCAATGGCTTAGGTTGTGTAAGTCCTTGGACAAGCTTCATGTACCATCTTAGTGTGCGATCCCTTAAGGTAGTACTAAACTAGGTTCTTTTAACAGCTTCATCAGTGACATTCTTAATGTTCCATACGTCTTCACAAAGGAACTAGTATTGATCAGGGTCTTCAAACCCATCTCCCCTAAAGATAGGGAGCCTCATCTCATCTACCATAGATATTCCTAGGCTTCCTAGGTTTCCTATTTGTGTATATGTTGAACTCCTAGTAATAGTACTTTGAGGACTCTAGTGACTCTGACTATTCTAATTTCTTAGTGTTGTTGGGACAACAAAGGGATTAACAGTACTTACTTCAGTAGTCTGTGCAGTTCTTGATGTTTCTTCATCTTTCCCTTCGTCTTCCCTAGCAGGTTATAAATGCTCTTCATCTGTCAGGTCTGCTTCTTCACCACTATATAAACCCTCATCCCCATAGTTCTGCTTAAATAGGTTTGCAAGATGAACTTCTCTAAAGATTCTTCCACTGCGCGTATGTAAACCCTCTATGTCGTTGTCGCTGTCTAAATTTTTGAACATTATCTTTTTCAAATCTGACCAATATACTGTATCTTCAAGATGTTCTTCTCATGCAATAACATCTTGATCCTCAACTTCAGAAAATGTAAAAATTTTCCTGTGGGTCCCTTGAAGAAATATCTCTCCGCTTGGCTATATGACTCTACTCTGTCAATAGAAAACTCGATGATGTACCCTCCAATGGTGCTATCAAACCAATGATCTACTACTCGTGACATGACATTATTGAATCTCTTGACCTTCTTGATCAGCGTTGACGTCCAAACCACAGGAGGTCTAGATCTGATCTCAAATTGGGTATCTTCTAACCTGGCTAACCACTCGTATAGCTCCTGATGGATTCCTCCAAAGAAAATCTCTTGTATATTAGTAAAGATATATCTCTCCAACCAATCCTCTGTACTAAGATTAGGGTTCTTGTTATGGGCTCCAACGAAGTTGTTCTCTTGATCCTCTATCCACTTTTGAATTTCTGTCTTTGATGGAAACCACCTTGATAGTCCCTCAAGAAGATTCTTGTCCCGACAACAGAACCATTTGTTGGCACAAGGGCAGACCTAGGGTTCAGCTCCGAGAGAGCACCAACAAGCCCTAGCTACTGGCCCTTTCAGCAACACCTATGAGGCAGATGTAGTCTCACCTGAAGAAACTATGTGGGGGTTGCAAGATAGAGATGTCTACAACTAGAAGGAATGTAAAGTGGGTTCAAAGTGATCAGCACACAACAATCTAGTATTCTTTATCTTCCTAGGATCAACTGCGCAAGATATATCTATCAGATCTAACACAATAATGCAATATAAATATACCAATCACAAAGAACAGAACACCAATCACACATAGAACACAGGATATACGTGGTTCACCCTCTCTCTAGGACTACATCCACATAACTGTGCATTATAATGTATTAATATGAAGGATACAGTTCTTGTCTATGCTCTCAGCTAGCAGATCTTCTTTCTTCTCCTCTCTATCCTTCCTTCACACCCAGCACAGGGTTGATATTTGCACCCAGTTGAAGATCTTACAATACTAGAAGGCTCTCACACTTAGCTCTTCTCTATCACACAATATTACTCACTCAGTCACATAATGACAAAGACAACAACAATTATTCTAACGTAAACAACCGAACACAAGTCCTTTAGACCTCTATTTATGCATTACAATACCTCACTAACATCCTTAGGTCGAAACCAAGGTGTCACAAACCCTAGGTGTCTAAAACCCTAGGTCATCTTGACCCACGTTCTCAGGGCTTAGCGAGCCTGTTTTTCCTTCCTTCTCGCACGATGCTCCAAGGAATCCAACAGTGGATTTTTCCGCTTGTTGAGTTGTGCACGATCCTTCTTTCTTGTTGATCTGTCATCCTCAATCTCCTCGTTCAACGTCTTTCTTCCTTTTAGTTTTCTCCGTCTTTTTTGCTCTTTTTCTCACTTCGACCCAGTAAAAGTCACTGTGTCTTCCACGCAGTTCACATTATGCCTTTTCTTCCTCGATCTTTGTTTATTTCCATAACGAAGGGCCAACAAGAATAAAAACACCAACGATGATACCTTTATTCATATAAATCCAAGTTCAATTGTCTCTTTGAGGTGGTAACCTCCAAAAGAGTAGAGCTCTATTAAAATAATTCTTAAGTCAAGACGTTCCCATGCCTTCTACTCCTAATTATACTAATTACATCTTCTAAAGTACATTCTAGAGGAAGATCTTTCTAGAAGTGGAAGCTTCTATTAAGTATTCTTACATTAGACTTGTTCACATTATTAAATAGGCCTTATTGACTAATGTCGACCTTTATTACATGGAAAAAATATTATTCTACCTATGTGAGGGGTTAGGGAAGTTAGGTCCATAACATGTCCTCCCCCTTCACAAATATCCTTGTCCTCAAGGATTGAGATGAGGATTTTTTTGCAAAATGGTAGTCGGCTCCCAGGTGACATCTTTTGGAGGTGCCTTCCACTGAATTAACACTTCCTTGATGGTGTGCTAACAGAGATAACACTTGCATTGGTCGAAGACTTCTTGTGGATGCAACCAAATGGAACCTTCTTCATCCAACTCAAGGATACTGGTTTGATTTTGGCACTTAGTTCCAATCATTTTCTTTAAGCAAGAGACATGAAAAATAAGATGGAGATTAGAGTGACTAGGCAAAGCTAGCTGGTAGGAAACAAACCCCACTTGCTCGAGAACTGTATAAGGACCATAAAATTTGGGGAAAAATTTATTATAGTGTTAATCTTTGAGAGAAGTCTAATTATAAGGTTTCATATTAAGAAACACCTGGTCCCCTTCAATGAGTTGGCATTCAGAACGACCACGATCTGCTTGTTGATTCATGTGATTATGATCTAGGACCAAACTTTATTTGAGGGTATGGAGAACGGTTTATCGGATCGTAATATTGTTTCCAACCTACTAAGCCTTGGATACACTTGTTATGTATGAGAGAACTGACAATGGATTTTTCCTATAGACTACTTCAAAAGGAGTCATGCGAGTGGAAATGTGGTAATATGTGTTGTACAAACATTCAATTAGCGGTAACCATTAAACCCACTGAATTTGTTTGTCAAACACAAAACATCGTGAATACATTTCCAAACACTTGTTAACAATTTCAATTTGTCCATTATTCTAGGGATTATAGACAGTGCTAAGATGAAATTGGGTTCCCTGGAGCCTAAACAATTATTTCCAAAATCTATTGGTGAAATTTGGATCACAATCAAACACAATCTTGTGAGGGATGCCATGGATTTTGAATATATTATCCATAAAAAATTGATCCACCCTAGATGTGGTGAAAAGGGGTTGAAGAGAAAAAAAATAAACATATTTCGAAAGCCGATCTACTACCACCATGGAAACTGGCTTATTTCCTAATTTAGATAGGCCAACAATGAAATACATAGAAATATCCCTCCAAATAACAGGTGAAATCGAGAGCAGTTGGATTTTTCCCAGAGATTTGACTGTTTTCCACTTATTCTGTTGATGTGTATCACATTCAACAAGGTACGAATGTTATGTTTCATGTCATCCTAGAAAAAATAGCATTTGACCCGTTCATAGGTTTTGGTAAACCATGAATTCCCGACTGTGGGTGAATCATAAAACTTGGAGAGAACCATGGATTTAATGTTCGACTATTTTATTAAATCCATGTGACCTTTGTAGTGAATCTCTTCATTGTTCCAAAAGTACCCTAGAGAAGCTTAAGGATCTTATTGCAATTTTTGGATTAGGATAGAAATTTTGGGGTCTTGCAACCATTCTTGGTTAAATACCTGAAGTCAGTCTACCAAAATGAATGAGAGGGAAAAGAGGGACCCTTCTTCTTCATATTACCTTGAAAAAGCATCAGTAACCACATTTTCTTTGCCCTTATTGTAGATGACCTCATAATCATATCCAAAAAAATTGGTCACCCATTTTTGTTTCTCCAGGATGAAATTCTTTGTTCCAAAAAATAATTAAGGCTGTGATGATCAATTTTAGTTTTGAAGTGTTTCCACAATAGATAAGGATGCCAGAGATTCGTTGTGTGAAAAATAGATAGCATTTCCTTTTTATAGGTTGATTAGTGCAAATGTCTCTCTCACAGTTGTTTTCTAGTGAAATCCAAAGGTCATCCATGTTGCATGAGGACTACCTCAATTCATTTCCTTGACACATAACATTCTAGGAAAAAAGTCTTAGTGAACTCCAAGAGTTGCAGGACAGGAGTTGTGCACATAACATATTTCAAAGCTTGGGAGGATTTATGAGTTGTTGGATTTTGTTAAGTGTTTGAATAGATCTGAAGATAACTCTCACAATAAAGCCACAATATCAACAAGAATACTCCAAACCATTCACCAAATATTGAACACAAGAAATAGAGAAAACCCTTGAGCTAGGGTAACACCATATATTATTCCTTATGGAAGGAATGCACTCCTCAAGAAACACTTGCTTGTTACAATGACAATATTCTTCGCTATCTTTCATTACATTGTTTACGCTTCTTTATATAGCTCTCTCTATATCATAGGAACCTTCTAGAGAGCCTTCTCACATTTATTACATCTAACTACCATAGTGGACCTTTATTAATATAGTGGACCTAGTCCACCTTACATTGAATGACAACATTCTCATATATTAAATGACTTCCACTAATAATACATAACCACATTCTCATTGGGTAACTCCCTAAGTATAATACATTCCTTCCCCCTTCACATGTTACATCCTCGAAACACAAGAATAAACTATACAATATGATTGGCAAAGTAATGTATCCAATTGGTACCAAGTATGACCATCCATCCATCCTACAAAAAGAGCAAAAAATTATTTCCTTCTTTGGACAAGGAAAATGCTTTGATACCACTTGTTAATTTCCTGAATAGATATGAAGATAACTCTCAAAATAAACCCACAATATCAACAAGAATAATCCAAACCATTCACCAAATACTGAACACAAGAAATAGAGAAAAACCTTGAGGTAGGGTAACACCATATATTATTCCTTGTGGAAGGAATGCACTCCTCAAGCAACACTTTCTTGTTACAATGACAATATTCTTCACTATATTTCATTACATTGCTTAAAATTATTTTTATAGCTCTGTCTATCTCCTAGGAACCTTCTAGAGAGCCTTCTCACATTTATTACATCTAACTACCATAATGGATATTTATTAATATAGTGGACCTAGTCCACCTTACATTGAATGACCACATTCTCATATATTAAAATACTTTCACTAATAATACATAACCACATTCCCATTGGGTACCTCTCTAGGTACCTAATATTACCTCCCTAGGTATACTACATTGTAGTATACCTAGAGAGAGAATATGAGGTACCTCATATTACCTCCCTAGGTATATTATAGAGTCTAACTGAAAGAACTCTTTTTAAGGAGAGCAGTGAGTGGAGCTGCAATTTTTCCATAACTATGAACAAAATTGTGATAATATCCCATTAATCCTAGGAAACCACATAAGATTTTATGAGTTTTAGGGTGAGGCCAATCATTCATAGCTTCAATTTTCTTAGGATCCAACCATACACCATCCTTGCCAACAATATGACCCAGGTACTAAACTTCAAAGGATCCAAAAGCACATTTAGAATGTTTGAGAAAAATTTGGTGTTGAGATAGTATATGGAGACCTTGATCCACATGGGCATGATGGGCTTGCCAAGTTTTACTATAGATGAGAATATAATCAAATAAAAATAAGACAAATTGACGAAGGAAGGGATGGAAGACATGATTCATGAGACTTTGAAAAGTGCAGGAATCATTATACATGACAAAGGGAATGACCAAGAACTCATAGTGATAATCATGAGTTCAAAATGCAGTCTTGGGGATGTCTTCTTCCTTCATACATATATGGTGGTAGCCAAAACGAACATGAAATTTGGAAAAGTGCTGGGCACCACTCAATTTATTCAAAAGGTCATCAATGAAAAGGATGGGAAATGTGTCCTTCATTGTGATTTTGTTGAGGGCACAAAAATAATGACACACGATTTTCCAAGTTCCTTCTTTCTTGAGTATCGTGACTATTGGAGAATAATAGTGGTTGGTACTCAAATAGATAACACCCACTTCTAGAAATTCTTGAACAATTTTCTCAATTTCATTTTTGGGAAAAGGGATGACGGTAAGGGAAAACGTTCTGAGGAAGACTTTCAGGGAATAGAGGAATGGAATGATCATGGATGCCACAGGAAGGGGAAAGGCCGTGGGGGGTGTTAAAAATATCTTGGTGTCAAGATATTATAGATTGAAGGTCAGGATGCACAGAGGGTGTCTCAATGGATTGAATAGAATGGAGTTAGGAAATAATTCTAGAATGACATTTTTTGAGGAGATTTTCCATTTTGTGGGAGTTGATGAGTTGATGATCTCAGGTTATCCTTTTGTGATTCCTTTGAACTTATATTGTTGTCCCTCCTGTTGGAATTGCAAGGTGAGGTCCTTAAAATCCATGGTAATGGGGTTGAGAATGTGTAACCATTCAACACCAAGCACTATGTCACAATTTCTCATGTATATAGAAAACATATGATATTTCATATGGTACTGACCAATTTGTAGGAGCACATTTTCATAACACCCCCCACATTTCATGTAACCACCATTGGGAATCATGACCTGAAACTTTTTGACACCATGGATATAAAAATTGACTTCTTGGGAAATGTGGTGATGAATAAAATTATGTGTGTTTCCACTGTCAATTAGGATGATGATTTTCCTATGTTTAATGTATCCAATCAACTCAAGGGTTTGGGGAGCAAAGAAGCGAGTGAGGTCATTTAGAGAAATTAGTGATTCAACTTTAGGAGGGTCAGAGGGTAGAGTAGGATCATTTTCTTGGGGTGTCTCTTTAACAGGGGAGGCATCAACATCCTTTTTAGAAACATCCTAAGAAATATCCATAAAAGGATTTTTTTCTTTGCACTTGTGCCCCATAAAATATTTATCATCACAATTATAGAAAGGGTCCTTGAGTTGGCGTTCAATCATTTGTTACATAGTTAATTTTTGGATCTTGAGAGGAGTAGCAAGAGGGAAATATTGGTGAATCTAGGGCAAGGAATAAATGAGTTTTTTTGGTTTTGGGTGGAGACAATCTATTGTACTTATTTGACGTATTTAGTATCTTCCATCCAAGTCTAGGGGAAAGCCATGTGGACTTGGGCACATATTTTGTCGTTCAGGCCATTGATAAAGAATTCACTAAAGAAGGAATCAAATATGCCCTCCATTCTAAAAGCCAAGTGCTCAAAGGAGGAACCTATAAATTCTTCCACTATGCCAAATTTTTTTAGCTTGGTCAAATGACCTAAATGGTGGGTGTTTGTTTCAAAGTGTTCATAAATCTCTACAAGAAACCATGTCCAAGAAACATACCCCTAGCATGGATTTTTACATCATTTCCAGCATTGCCAGTGTTCAAGATCCATATAGAGAACACCATAACAAAGTTTGGCTCACTCATTAGTAATTCCATGCAAATAATAATAATGCTCCATTTGAGTGAGTCGACATGTGGGATCTGAGCCATCAACTTTATTGACCTCAACTCAGGGAAGACGGGGATCGTGATGAAAGGAGTTAGAATGAAAGGTCATACTATGGGAGGATTTAGGACCATCTATGTGTGTCGATTATTTAGAGAAGGGATCAGGGCCCTGGGATCAGTTCAAAAATTGGTTGAGAGTGGCTTTGATGGTGTCAAATTCACCCATGAATTTGTTATCGATGGATTCAAATATGTTCTTGACTTGGTCCTTGAGGATTTCAAATTTGGAATTGATGGAAGCAATGTCAAAAGTCAGTTTCTAGATGTTCTTCTTTTGTTTGGTTTCAACTTCGAGGTCTTGGTTGCAGGTTGTGGCCATTTGAGAAGTATGGGTTCTTGGGAGGGGGAGTGGGTCCATTGAAAAAATGATGATAAGTGATATATACCACTACGATTAGGGTGACAAGAGGAAACGAATGGGGTATGGGGGGAAATAAGGGTGTCGGGAAAGGGGTTGGCTCCACGGGGAAAAAAGGATTAAAAATGATAGGTACCACGACAATCAGGGTCAAGAGAGGAATACAATGGGATAGGTTTTGAATAAGAGTGTCGATGAGACCACTATACTCTATTTTTTTCTTTCTTACTCTTGCATAGTTATACTCCAACCTCAAGGATATTACAATGGATAAATGTCCAAATTGTTAACATGAAAAATTGTGTAGGAATTTAGCAACCATACTGCAAGAGGTAGTGTTGCATGACAAGATATCCCTTATGTTCCTTTTCTGGTCTATTCCATTCCCAACGGTTAGGGTTTTCAAGGTTCCTATAAACAAGGGTTTTCCCTATGTTAAATCTCTTTCATATATGTGCAGAGACGAAAAGTAGTACTCAACCCAATATCTCAGTGAATCAATTAAGGAGACTCGGCCCTACCCTTGTTCATACTACGGGATTACCCAGGTACTAGAGATTATCTTCCCAAATGCAGTTATTAGTTTCACTATAGCATTTAGGCGACCAATCAACTAATTTGGAGCTAGTTTCAGGAGACCTAGGGCACTTCCAATAAAATTAACGGTATGTGGGAGTGATAGCCATGTACAAATTATCTATGATTCGGTACTACTCGAAGGGGTACCAACAAGGGTTACAGAGGTTTCCAATAAGGTGAAATATTTGTTTGGAGTAACCCCGTAGAATCGTCTGTATTTCCTAGATGTAGCCTTCCCCACCAAAATTTTACCCACTGGATGACATATCTATGTGCTTTAAAGATGCTGACAATACATGTCTCTACCCTGAAAAAAATTCCCACAATTTCTACCAAGGAAATTATTTTGACACCACTTGTAAGGTACAAGATGTATTATAATAGGCAGAAGTAGAAATATTGCAGCAAATACCAACGAAACAACAAAATATAGAGAATAAAAATACCAACAATGATACCTTTATTGATATAAATCCAAGTTCACTTGCCTTATCAAGGGGGAAACCTCCAACAAAGCATATCTCTATTACAATAATTCTCAAGACAAGACTTTCTCATGTCTTCTACTCGTATTTATACTAATTCTATCTTCTAAAGAACATTCTCGAGGAAGATCTTTATATAAGTAGAAGCTTCTATTAAGTCTTCTTACATTAACTTGTTCATATTATTAAATCGGTTTTATTAACTAATCTTTTTTACATGAAAAATATATTATTCTACCTACTTGAGGGGTTAGGGAGGTTAGATCCCTAACAAATGAATTTTAAAATACACTAGTAAAATAGGATTAGATGTCAAAAAAATGTATATGTTCTATGAGTATAGGTTGTTGTTACTTTTCTACAAATCCTTGGCTTTATAGACCAATTGTTGTGGAAGAAATTATTTTATAGGCTTTTGAAAAGTTCATTAAACATTTTTATCTACCAAAAGAGTTGATGCAACTTTCATTGTTTTGTCTTGAGAATATTACCATATTTTTTCATTTTATTATATTCTTATTTACCTATGTTAAATAAAAAATTATATCGATGAGTATTGAAAATTATATTATTTTAAATACATTAAATTTAATATAAAAACACTATTATTATTGTTGTTATTATTATTATTATTAAATTAATAATTTATCCATAATATTTATTGTTTTAAGAGTACTGTATGATGGGTAGAGTGTTCACTCTAAACATTGAACATTTCAAAAATTTCAAACACAATTTATTTCCAAAACTATAAAATTAACACAATCAATTATAATTAAATATACTTTAATCTCATAACTAAAAAATAACCTTTTAAATAAATGATTAAACACCTTTTAAATAAATGATTAAACACAAAAGTAAACACTAAAACCTCAACTCATGTTGTCTTTAAAAATAGATTGTACACGTAAGTCGTTGGAAATTTGAAGTTGATTTAGTTTCATGTTACTTTTAAAACGTGATTTAGATGGCGCCGCTCTATTGGGTTGTGATTGTTTGGTCCCCTAATGACATGCCCGCTGTATTTTATTATGCCGAAGGTGCTCTCTAGGGCAGGAAGCGAAATGAGAAATGTCAAATCTAATACAGAGTCAGAAACAAAAGATTCTTCAAGATCCCATTATGCGGGATTCATTTCATCAACAATAGTCATGGCACCGATAAATTCAATAAAAGAATATTTATTT
>ML776688.1:427918-441047 GCA_009831015.1 Picea engelmannii | reverse complement strand
TAATGTTCCATTTGGGTTACCCAACCAGTGGGGTCTGAGCCATCAAATTTGGTCACATCCACCTGTGGAAGGCGTAGGTCACGTTGAAAGTGATGGTTCTGCAAGGTATGGGAATGAGAGGAATGGTCACCTTCAGTATGTGGAGGTGAGGAAGAGTAAGGGTTATCTGTAGGGATATGCAGTTTGGTGCAGAGTGTCGAAAAGACTGATTCAAGCTGGGTGGTGAGGTCTTGTTTGATTTCCCCCATTGAGGATTGCATGGTTGTATTGATGGCGGCAACATTGACACTGAGTTGTTTCACTTTTTGTTTGGTCTCAGTGAGACTAGATTGCAAGGTGTTGAATCGAGCTTCCAAGTCTTGGCTACGAGTATGGGCCATGGGGATGGAGAAACTAAAAAGGGGAGGCGGGGTAAAAAATTTGCCGAAAAATGATATGGATGAATGTGATAAGGGTGAAGAGATAAATCCAATGGAATAGGTCTCAAATAATGGTGAAAACATTTCCAGACTTTTATTTTTTTTACGGAGTGATAGTCCGGTCTGAAGAATACTGCAGAGAGGAAATGCCCAAATGCTTAACCAGAAAGAAATGTGTATCCACTTGGCAACCTGAACACAGTTGCGCGGTAATAGATCTTGTCTGTTTTAATTTGTTTATGCTTCTGTCCCCAAGGGTTAGGTATTCAAGGGTTCTACAGACAAGGGTTTTCCTTGTGCTATAGCTCTCGGAAATACATGTGGGGTCCAACAGTAGTACTCGGACCAATATCTCAGGGCACTAACTAAGGAGGATGGACCGTACCCTTAGCCGTACTACCCAACTACCCAGGTACTAGAGAGTATCTTCCTGAGTGCTTTTCTCCGTGAACCTATAGTAGTCAGGCGACTAATTGGTTTATCTAAAGAGGGCTTCAGGTAATCTAGGCTGATCCGTACACAAGTGTCGTCTGATGCGCTACCACTCAAAGGGGTACCAACAGGGGTTACAAAGGTGGCCAACAGATGTGCGCTTAAGTACCACTTGTATTTCCTGCATGTATGAATCCCTCAACCACAGTTTTATGTGTGTAACGACAGATCTTTGTGGCTTAAAGTCACCGGAATACATCTCTACCCTGGAAAAAAAAAATTTACCCACACTTTCTGCCGAGGAAAGTTCTCTGATACCACTTGTAATATACCAGATATAAAATGTATGCAGAACATAAATAAAATGCTAGTAATGGTAGAATAACATCAATATAACCAGAACATTCACCACAATAACACTGAAATGATATAAGAATAACAACAGAAATAGCACCTTGAATCTGAAAGCAATGTTCACAGGCCTCTTTGAGGGGGCAACCTCCAATTGAGAAGAGCTCTATTACAATAATATCCAAGCTAGGGTTCTCATACCCTTGACTCCTATTTTTACAAAAAAGAAGCATCTAGAGGAAGATTCTTCTAGAAGCAGAAGCTTCTATTAGGTCTTCTTACATATACCTTATTCTATTTTATTGAAAGGCCTTATTAATATTGACCTTTATTACATCTGAATATATTGTTCTACCTAGGTGCGGGTTAGGACCCTAACATCGCACCAGCGTAAGGTGACTTGCTTCAAAGTGCTCAGAGCTCCAAGGGCCAAGTATTCATGGAATAGCGGGCAATGTTCCTTGTCATAGCCTTCTGATCTGCATCTGACACACCATATGTCTTCTCTTTTATCTTTCCCCTTGTTGTTTTTCATATCTTCGACCTGCGGAGACAAACTAGTTAGCTGACTCAATATTTGACTCATACCTGAGCTAGATTCTCCCATAGGGGTTGATTCTAACTTCATGGCGATCTCCAGCACCTTAGTTTGCAAAGCAATATTCTGTTGCATCAAAGGAACTCTGATGTGTGGCAAAAGGGAAGTAATGAACCACTCTTTGTTCTACTCATCTAGGATCTGAAAAGTCAGGCGGCTTGTTAGGGTCTTGAATCTTTGATCGTATTCCCAAATAGTTTCAGCTACTTTTTGCTTGATCTATTTTAGCTTTGTAATACATTGTGACTCTGACTTGGGTTTCTTGAACTCTGCAGTTAATGCATTCTTGATCTCATTCAAAGGCTTAGGTTGTGCAAGTCCTTCGACAAGCTTCATGTACCATCTCAGTGCGCAATCCCTTAGGGTAGTACTAAACTAGGTTCTTTTAACAGCTTCATCAGTGACATTCTTAATATTCCATACGGATTCACATAGGAACCAGTCTTGATCATGGTCTTTAGACCCATCTCCCCTAAAATAGGGAGCCTCATCTCATCTGCCATAGATCTTCCTAGGCTTCCTAGGTTTCCTGTCTGTGTATATGTTGAACTGCTAGTAATAGTACTCTAAGGACTCTGGTGAGTCTGACTATTATAATTTCTTAGTGTTGTTGAGACAACAAGGGGATTAACAGTGCTTACTTCAGCAGTTTGCACAGTTCCTGAAGTTTTTGGCTTGTCTCGACGAGGTTCTTCAGCTTTCCCTTCCTCTACCCTAGAGGGTTATGAATGCTCTTCATCCATCAGGTCTACCTCTTCTCCACTATAGAAACCCTCATCCCTGTAGTTATGCTTAAATAGGTTTGCAAGATGAACTTCTCTGAATGCTCTTCCACTACGCGTATGTCTAGCCTCTGTGTCACTGTCGTTGTCTGAATTTTTGAACATTATCTTTTTCAAATCTGACCAATATACTGTATCTTCAAGATTTCTTCTCATGCAATAACATATTGATCCTCAACTTCAGAAAATGTAAAAATTTTCCTATGGGTCCCTTGAAGAAATATCTCTCTGCTTGGCTATATGACTCTACTCTATCAATAGAAAACTCGATGATGTACCCTCCAATGGTGCTGTCAATCCAATTATCTACTACTCGTGACATGACGTTATTGAATCTCTTGACCTTCTTGATCAGCATCGACGTCCAAACCACAAGAGGTCTAGTTCTGATCTCAAACTGGGTATCTTCTAACCTGGCTAACCACTCGTATAGCTCCTGATGGATTCCTCCAAAGAAAATCTTGTGTATATCAGTAAAGATATATCTCTCCAACCAATCCTCTGTACTAATATTAGGGTTCTTGTTATGGGCTTCAGTGAAGTCGTTCTCTTGATCCTCTATCCACTTTTGAATTTCTGTCTTTGATGTAAACCACCTTGACATTCCCTCAAGAAGATTATTGTCCTGACAGCGAAACCATTTGTTGGCACAAGTTCAGACCCAAGGTTCATCTCTGAGAGAGCACCAACAAGCCATAGCTACTGGCCCTTTTGGAAACACCTACGAGGCAGATGCAATCTCAGTCGAAGCAGCTATGTGGGGGTTGCAGGATAGAGATGTCTACAACCAGAAGGAATGTAAAGTGGGTTCAAAGTGATCAGCACACAACAATCTAGTATTCTTTATCTTCCTAGGATCTACTACGCAAGATATATCTATCAGATCTAACACAGTAATGAAATATAAGTATACCAATAACAAAGAACAGAACACCAATCACACATACAACACAAGATATACGTGGTTCACCCTCTCTCTAGGGCTACATCCACATAACTGTGCCTTATAATGTATTAAGATGAAGGATACAGTTCTTGTCTTTGCTCTCAGCTAGCATATCTTCTTTCTTCTCCTCTCTATCCTTCCTACGCACCCAGATGAAGGGTTGATCTTTGCACCCAGTTGAAGATCTTACAATACCATAAGGCTCTCACACTTATCTCTTCTCTATCACACAATATTACTCACTTGATCACACAATGAAAAAGACAACAACAATGATCCTAACATCAACAACCCAACCCAGGTCCTATAGACCTCTATTTATGCATTACAATAGCTCACTGACATCCTTAGGTCGAAACCTAGGTGTCACAAACCCTAGATACAAAAACCCTAGGTGTGTAAAACCCTAGGTCAGCTTGACCCACATTTTCTGGGCTTCGCCAGCCTATCTTTCCTTCCTTCTCACGCGGTGCTCCAAAGCATCCAACGATGGCTTTTTCCACTTATTGAGTTGTCCACGATCCTTCCTTCTTGTTGATCTGTCGTCCTCGATCTCCTCGTTCAAAGACTTGCTTCCTTTTACTTCACTCCATCTTTTCTGCTCTTTTGCTCACTTCGACCCAGTAAAAGTCATTGTGTCTTCCGTGCAGTTCGCATTCTGCCTTTTCTTCCTCGATCTTCGTTTATTTCCATAACCAAGGGCCAACAAGAATAAAAACACCAACGATGATACCTTTACTGATATAAATCCAAGTTCAATTGTCTCTTTGAGGTGGTAACCTCCAAAAGAGCAGAGCTCTATTAAAATAATTCTTAAGTCAAGACGTTCCCATGCCTTCTACTCCTAATTATACTAATTAGATCTTCTAAAGTACATTCTAGAGGAAGATATTTCTAGAAGTGGAAGCTTCTATTAAGTCTTCTTACATTAGACTTGTTCACATTATTAAATAGGCCTTATTGACTAATGTTGACCTTTATTACATGGAAAAAATATTATTCTACCTATGTTAGGGGTTAGGGAAGTTAGGTCCATAACATGTCCTCCCCCTTCACAAATATCCTTGTCCTCAAGGATTGAGATGAGGACTTTTTTGCAAAATGGTAGTCGACTCCCAGGTGGCATCTTCTGGAGGTGCCTTCCACTGAATTAACACTTCCTTGATGGTGTGCTAACAGAGACAACACTTGCACTGGTCCAAGACTTCTTGTGGATGCAACCAAATGGAACCTTCTTCATCCAACTCAAGGATACTGTTTTGAGTTTGGCACTTAGTTCCAATCATTTTCTTTAAGCACGAGACATAAAAAATAAGATGGAGATTAGAGTGACTAGGCAGAGCTAGATGGTAGGAAACAAACCCCACTTGCTTGAGAACTGTATAAGGACCATAAAATTTGGGGAAAAGTTTATTATAGTGTTAATATTTGAGAGAAGTCTACTTATAAGGTTTCATATTAAGAAACACCTGGTCCCCTTCAATGAGTTGGCATTCAGAACGACCACGATCTGCTTGTTGCTTCATGTGATTATGATCTAGGACCAAATTTTATTTGAGGGTATGGAGAATGGTTTATTGGATCATAATATTGTTGCCAACCTACTAAGCCTTGGATACACTTGTTATGTATGAGAGAACCGACAATGGATTTTTCCTATAGACTACTTCAAAAGGAGTCATGCGAGTGGAAATCTGGTAATATGTGTTGTACCAACATTCAACTAGGGGTAACCATTTAACCCACTGAATTTGTTTGTCAAACACAAAACATCATGAATACATTTCCAAACACTTGTTGACAACTTCAATTTGTCCATTATTCTAGGGATGATAGACAGTGCTAAGATGAAATTGGGTTCCCTGGAGCCTAAACAATTATTTCCAAAATCTATTGGTGAAAGTTGGATCATAATCAAACACAATAGAGTGAGGCATGCCATGGATTTTGAATATATTATCCATAAAAAATTGAGCCACCCTAGATGTGGTGAACAGGGGTTGAAGAGAAAAAAAAATAAACATATTTCGAAAAACGATCTACTACCACCATGACAACTGGCTTATTTCCTAATTTAGATAAGCCAACAATGAAATACATAGAAATATCCCTCCAAATAACAGGTGGAATCGAGAGCGGTTGGATTTTTCCTAGAGATTTGACTATTTTTCCCTTATTGCATTGACGTGTATCACATTCAACAAGGTACAGATGTTATGTTTCATGCCATCCTAGAACAAATAGCATTTGACCCATTCATAGGTTTTGGTAAACCATGAATTCCCGACTGTGGGTGAATCATGAAACTTAGAGAGCACCGTGGATTTAATGTTCAACTATTTTATTAAATGCATGTGACCTTTGTAGTGAATCTCTTCATTGTTCCAAAATTACCCTAGAGAAGCTTAAGGATCTTGTTGCAATTTTTGGATTAGGATAGAAAGTTTCGGGTCTTGCAACCATTCTTGGTTAAATACCTGAAGTCGGTCTACCAAAATGAATGAGAGGGAAAAGAGGGACCCTTCTTCATATTACCTTGAAAAAGCATCAGTAACCACATTTTCTTTTCCCTTCTTGTAGATGACCTCATAATCATATCCAAAAAAATTGGTCACCCATTTTTGCTTCTCCGGGATGAAATTATTTGTTCCAAAAAATACTTGAGGCTATGATGATAAGTTTTAATTTTGAAGTGTTTCCACAATAGATAAGGATGCCAGAGGTCCGTTGTGTGAAAAATAGATAGCATTTCCTTTTTATAGGTTGATTAGTGAAAATGTCTCTCTGACAGTTGTTTTCTAGTGAAATCCAAAGGTCATCCATGTTGCTTGAGGACTATCTCAATTCCTTTCCTTGACGCATAACATTCTAGGAAAAAAGTCTTAGTCAAGTCTGGGAGTGACAGGACAAGAGTTGTGCACATAACATATTTCAAAGCTTGGGAGGATTTATCAGTTGTTGGAGTCTGTTAAGTGCCTGAATAGATCTGAAGATAACTCTCAAAATAAACCCATAATATCAACAAGAATAATCCAAACCATTCACCAAATATTGAACACAAGAAATAGAGAAAACCCTTGAGGTAGGGTAACACCATATATTATTCCTTATGGAAGGAATGCACTCCTCAAGAAACACTTGCTTGTTACAATGACGATATTCTTCTATATGTTTCATTACATTGCTTACGCTTCTTTATATAGCTCTCTCTATATCCTAGGAACCTTCTAGAGAGCCTTCTCACATTTATTACATCTAACTACCATAGTGGACCTTTATTAATATAGTGGACCTAGTCCACCTTACATTGAATGACAACATTCTCATATACTAAATGACTTCCACTAATAACACATAACCACATTCTCATTGGGTACCTCCCTAAGTATACTACATTACATCCCCCTTCACATGTTATGTCCTCGAAACACAAGAATAAACCATACAATATGATTGGCTAAGTAATGTATCCAATTGGTACCAAGTACGACCATCGATCCATCGCAATGGAAGTCGAACATGATGTTCATCTACTGCCTTTCCACCCTGATCTTGATCTGCATTATGTCGGTGTTGCCATGTGATTAGTTCTCTAGTCTGATGTCATCATGTAGTGCTAGTAGACCTCCATGCACCTCTTGATCGGTTTCCTTTCTAGTTCTCTATTGGTGCATAAATGTGTTGATGCACACACCCTTGCCTTGATGAATGTTGTGTATCTATATGATGCGGATGGAGATATACAACAATTGTAGGAATGTGTTCTTTTTTCTTAAAATCTACAACACATTGTGCCTTTGAGTCAAGGACATCTTTAACTTCCATATTGTGTCATTCTTATGGTTTTGGTTCATCTCCTTCTGTAGACTCTGTCACTGATTCATCTTCAGACTCAACAATAAATTATTTATTGGCCTCTATGGGCCCATCTTTATTATTAAGAGACACATCTTGGAATGTGATTTTCTTGTTTTTGTACCACAACTTCAAAAACTTCTTTTGCACATTAATATTAATGGTACCCACTGATTCTATCCAAGGATATCCTAAAACAATATCCACTTCATCCATATCCATAACATTAAAATCTGAATGAAACACATATTTATCCATACTAACCTTCAAATATTTAAAAATTTGAACTTTTTTACCGTCAACCTGTGTGCTTTGGATATTCTTTGCAGAAATTTGCAATATATTAACCAATTGAACATTGATAAAATTTTGTTGGCAACTAGAATTATTTGTGAATACAACCATGAACCTGTAATATAGATTTTTCACCTGAAAATAAACTCTTGTTTCTCCCTTTAGTAGCATGAGACAATTTATCTAAAAGAAAATTTTCAAGTGCTTCATCAGACAGTGCCATCAATTGGCTATAGCTATGTGATTACCACCAAATGGTTGCATCACCTTTTAAATAACATGATACCCAATGTTTCCAATTCTCTTTCGAAAATGACTTCAAGTATTTTATGAATTATTCAATATTAGGGCCATCATCATTTCCAGTAAAAAAAATCTTTATTGGGATAAATCTTCAACAAAAACTAGGATTAAAAATAACTTACTGCAGAAAATCGTAGCTTTTTCCGAAAAAACCAAACTGTTGAATTTAAAATGCTCATAACTTCACTTCCCAGACTCCGTTTTGGTCGATTTGTTTTTTGAAATCAAGTATTTTTCTGAGAGGAATTCAAATATCTAATTTTTTTGGCCAAATTCTACACATAAGGTTTCATTTCGGAACCTGAAGTGCACCGCCCTCTTTTTTCCCTTCTTTGGCCAAGGAAAGTACTCTGATACCACTTGTTAAGTTCTTGAATATATCTGAAGATAAATCTCAAAATAAACCCACAATATCAACAAGAATAATCCAAAACATTCACCAAATACTGAACACAAGAAATAGAGAAAACCCTTGAGGTAGGGTAACACCATATATTATTCCTTATGGAAGAAATGCACTCCTCAAGCAACACTTGCTTGTTACAATGACAATATTCTTCTTTATGTTTCATTACATTGCTTACGCTTCTTTATATAGCTCTCTCTATATCCTAGGAACCTTCTAGAGAGCCTTCTCACATTTATTACATCTAACTACCATAGTGGACATTTATTAATATAGTGGACCTAGTCCACCTTACATTGAATGACCACATTCTCATATATTAAATTACTTCCACTAATAATACATAACCACATTCCCATTGGGTACCTCCCTAGGTACCTCATATTACCTCCCTAGGTATACTACATTCCATCCCCCTTCACATGTTTCATCCTTGAAACATGAGAAGAAACCATACAATATGATCGGCTATGTAATGTAGCCAACTGGTACCAAGTACAACCATCCATCCATCCATCCCAATGGAAGTCGAACATGATGTCCATCTGTTGCCTTTCCACCCTGATCTTGATCTGCATTATGTTGGTGTTTCCATGTGATTAGTTCTCTAGCCTGATGTCTTCATGTAGTGTTAGTAGGCCTCCATGCACCTCTTGATTGGTTTCCTTTCTGGCTCTCTGTTGGTGCATAAATTTCTTGATGCACACGCCCTTGCCTTGATGATTGTTTTTTCTCTATATGATGTGGATGGCGATATACAACAATTGTAGGAATATGTTCTTTTTTCTTCAAATCTACAACACATTGTGCCTTTGATTCAAGGACCTTCTTAGCTTCCCTATTGTTTCCTTCCTATGGTTTTGTTTCATCTCCTTCTGTACACTCTGTCGTTGATTCATCTTCGAAATCAACAATAACTTCTTTATTGGCCTCCATGGGCCCATCTTTCTTATTAAGAGACACATCCTGCAATGTGATTTTCTTTTTTTGTACGAGAACTTCAAAAACTTATTTTTCACATTAATATTAATGGTACCCATTGATTCTATCCAAATATATCCAAAAACAATATCCACTTCATCCATATCCATAACATAAAAATATGAATGCAACAGATATTTATCCATATTAACCTTCAAATCTTTAAAAGTTTGAACATTTTTACCCTCAACCCATGTGCCTTGGATATTCTTTGCAAGAATTTGCAATCTATTAACCAACTGAATATTGATAAAATTTTGTTGGCAACTAGGGTTAATAGAAAAAATGAAATTTTCTTTGTGAATACAACCATGAACCTGTAATATAGATTTTCCACCTGAAAATAAACTCGTGTTTCTCCGTTTAGAAACATGAGACCATTTATCTAAAAGAAATTTTTCAAATGCTTCATCAAAAAATTCCATCAATTGGCTATAGCTATGTGATTGCCACCAAATGGTTGTATCAACTTTTAAATAACACGATCCCCAATGTTTCCAATTCTATTTTGAAAATGACTTCAAGTATTTTATGAATTCTTCAATATTAGGGCCATCATATTTTCCAGCAAAAAACACCTTTCTTGGAATAAATATTCAACAAATACTAGGATTAAAAATAACTTACTGCAGAAAATTGTGGCTTTTTCCAGAAAACCCCTGAGAAACTGTTGAATTTAAAATGCTCATATGTTCACTTCCAAGACTCTGTTTCGGCCGATTTCTTTTTTGAAATTGGGTATTTTTTCGAGAGGAATACAAATATCCAATTTTTTTGGCCAAATTCTACACATAAAGTTTCATATATGAACCTGAAGTGCGTCACCCTTTTTTTTCCCCTAGAAAAATTCTTCAAAAAGAGCAAACAATTATTTCCTTCTTTGGCCAAGGAAAGTTCTTTGATACCACTTGTTAAGTGCCTGAATAGATCTGAATATAACTCTCAAAATAAACCCACAATATCAACAAGAATAATCCAAACCATTCACCAAATACTGAACACAAGAAATAGAGAAAACCCTTGAGGTAGGGTAACACCATATATTATTCCTTGTGGAAGGAATGCACTCCTCAAGCAACACTTGATTGTTACAATGACAATATTCTTCACTATATTTCATTACATTTCTTACACTTATTTAAATAGCTCTCTCTATATCATAGGAACCTTCTAAAGAGTCTTCTCACATTTATTACATCTAACTACCATAGTGGATCTTTATTAATATAGTGGACCTAGTCCACCTTACATTGAATGACCACATTCTCATATATTAAAAGACTTTCACTAATAATACACATCCACATTCCCATTGGGTACCTCTCTAGGTACCTAATATTATCTCCCTAGGTATACTACATTGTAGTATACCTAGAGAGGTAATATGAGGTACCTAGGGAGGTACCTCATATTACCTCCCTAGGTGTATTATAGAGTCTAACTGAAAGCACTCTTTTTAAGGAGAGCGGTGAGTGGAGCTGCAATTTTTCCATAACTATGAACAAAATTGTGATAATATCCCATTAATCCTGGGAAACCACATAAGATTTTATGATTTTTAGGGTGAGGCCAATCATTCATAGCTTCAATTTTCTTAGGATCCACTCATACACCATCCTTGCCAACAATATGACCCAGGTACTAAACTTCAAAGGATCCAAAAGAACATTTAGACTACTTGAGAAAAATTTGGTGTTGAGATAGTATATGGAGACCTTGATCCACATGGGCATGATGAGCTTGCCAAGTTTTACTATAGATGAGAATAGAATCAAATAAAAATAAGACAAATTGACGAAGGAAGGGATGGAAGACATGATTCATGAGACTTTGAAAAGTGGAGGGATCATTATACAGGACAAAGGGAATGACCAAGAACTCATAGTGACAATCATGAGTTCAAAATGCAGTCTTAGGGATGTATTCTTCCTTCATACATATATGGTGGTAGCCAAAACAAAGATGAAATTTGGAAAAGTGTTGGGCACCACTCAATTTATTTAAAAGGTCATCAATGAAAAGGATGGGAAATTTGTCCTTCATTGTGATTTTGTTGAGGGCACAAAAATAATGACACACGATTTTCCAAGTTCCTTGTTTCTTGAGTACCATGACCATTGGAGAATAATAATGGTTGGTACTCAAACGGATAACACCCACTTCTAGAAATTCTTGAACAATTTTCTCAATTTCATTTTTGGGAAAAGGGATGATGGTAAGGGCGAACGTTGTGAGGAAGAATTTCAGGGACTAGAGGAATGGAATGATCATGGATGCCACAGGAAGGGGGAAGTCAATGGGGGGTGTTAAAAATATCTTGGTGTCAAGATATTATAGATTGGAGGTCAGGATGCACAGAGGGTGTCTCAATGGATTGAATAGAATGGAGTTAGGAAATAATTCTAGAATGACATTTTTTGAGGAGATTTTCCATTTTGTGGGAGTTGATGAGCTTATGATCTTAGGTGATCCTTTTGTGATGCCTTTGAACTTATATTGTTGTCCCTCCTATTGGAATTGCAAGGTGAGGTCCTTAAAATCCATGGTAATGGGGTAGAGAATGTGTAACCATTCAACACCGAGCACTATGTCACAATTGCCCATGTATATAGAAAAAATATGATATTTCATATGGTACTGACCAATTTGTAGGAGCACATTTTCATAACGCCCCCCATATTTCATGGAACCACCATTGGGAATCATGACCTGAAATTTTTTGACACCATGGATATAAAAATTGACTTCTTGGGAAATGCAGTGATGAATAAAATTATGTGTGTTTCCACTGTCAACTAGGATGATGATTTTCCTATGTTTAATGTATCCAATTAACTCGAGGGTTTGGGGAGCAAAGAAGCCAGTGAGGTCATTTAGAGAAATTAGTGATTCAACTTCAGGAGGGTCAGAGGGCAGAGTAAGACCATTTTCTTGGGGTGTCTCTTTAATAGGGGAGATATCAACATCTTTGTCAGAAACATCCTAAGAAATATCCATAAAAGGATTTTGTTCTTTGCACTTGTGCCCCATAAAATATTTATCATCACAATTATAGAAAAGGCCCTTGAGTTGGCGTTCAACCATTTTTTACATAGTTAATTTTTTGATCTTGAGAGGAGAAGCAAGAGGGGAGAGATTGGTGAGTCTAGGGCAAGGAATAAATGAGTTTTTTTGGTTTTGGGTGGAGACAATCTATTGTACTTCTTTAACGTATTTAGTAGCTTCCATCCAAGTCTAGGGGCAAGCCATGTGGACTTGGGAACATATTTCATCCTTTAGGCCACTGATAAATAATTCACTAAAGAAGGAATCGAATATCCCTCCATTCTAAAAGCCAAGTGCTCAAAGGAGGAACCTATAAATTCTTCCACTATGCTAGACTTTTTCAACTTGGTCAAATGACCTAAATGGTGGGTGTTTGTTTCAAAGTGTTCATAAATCTCTACAAGAAACCATGTCCAAGAAACATACCCCTAGCGTGAATTTTTACATCATTTCCAGCATTGCCAGTGTTCAAGATCCATAGAGAGAACACCATAACGAAGTTTGGCTCGCTCATTAGTAATTCCATGCAAAACAAAATAATGCTCTGAGCCATCAAATTTATTGACCTCAACTCAAGGAAGACGGGGATCGTGATGAAAGGAGTTAGAATGAAAGGTCATACTATGGGAGGATTTAGCACCATCTATGTGTGACGATTATTTAGAGAAGGGATCAGGGCCCTGGGATCAGTTCAAAAATTGGTTGAGAGTGGCTTTG
>ML776688.1:403116-415614 GCA_009831015.1 Picea engelmannii | reverse complement strand
ATATAATCTCAAAATTAAAGGTAATACACCCTATCCCACACACACACACACACACACACACACACACACATATATGTGTGTGTGTGTAGGATATATATATATATATATATAATCTCAAAATTAAAGGTAATACACCCTATCCTATCTGTCAGCGATAAAAAAATACACTGGTATTTTTAGAGTGTTTTCTCCATACACTCATTTCTAAATTTTCTGGGCAAGGTCATAATTCTTCCATTGAGATTTACTTTATCAAATCTCAGCAAGCTCTTACCATTATTTTTACCTTGTAATCCAATCATTTACCAATAACCTATACAATAAAAAATAATTAGTTTGTAACCCTAACTTTTATGTATTTTATATCACTAAACAAAAATTACATTTTCTTTGCAAAATTTTCCAAAAGTAGGGTGTGTGTTCGAAGTGTTCTAATCCATAACACACATCGATTCCACCAACCAAGCCACTTGTCAAGTACAAACCACACATCCTAGCACTTGTGCCAAGCCTGTGAGTCAATGCCTTTACACACCTCATCGATATACCATAGAAAGCATTGGTATCATATGCTCGTGAGGCCCTCGACTTGTAGAGTTTCTTGCAAGGCATGATTTCCCTCAGTTTCACTTTGAGGAAACCTGGACTTTGACAAATATCGCGTCAGGAACTTCAAAGCATACCAGAGTTGTGATTGATCGTGGAGTTGTGCCTAAGTTTTTGTAACTTCTTAGTGTTTCAAGTGATGATGCCAGAGAACAGGTTGTTTGGGCTTTGGGAAATACAGCTAGCGATTCACCCAAATGTAGAGATCTAGTCCTCGGTCATGCTGCTCTCTTGCCACTCCTGACCCAAATGAATAAGCATGCATGTAATGTCCCCAAGGCCGAGCCCTGTTGTAAATCATACTTGTGAAATGAATTGTAAATATGTTTTATAGGCTAGTGAGCCAAGTATATATAAGCTGGTCGGCTTATGTGATTGTTAGGCCAGAGAGACTAAGGGTTGTAGGCCAAGGGCCTGATTTTGTACCTGTATGTATGCAGCACATTAATAAAATATAAACACCACCGCGTGTAGGCCGACACGATGAATGAGTGATGGGGGACTAAGCATCCATAGAGAGGGCAAGGGATTAGGGGATGGAAGGTGGGAAAAGGGGCTAAGTGTTAAGCCTAGGGGGCTTAAGCCTTGGGAATAATAATTTAATATTATTCCAAAATACATGTGAATAATATGTCTTATCATAAGTTCTTTTGGAAGGATAAACAACTTCCAAATGGAAGGAACGCATGCTGAAGGAACGCATGCAGTTCCAAGGGTGACAAGTGTCAACCCTGGTGCATGCGAATAAAACGGCCAAGATGAGTCGTGAGAGGGGTTCCTCCTCCATTCTACCCGACCATCTGAATGTGAATGGTCTGACCTCTGCAAGAATACCTTGTACACCCTCTAAACAAGAAAAGTCTGTGTTGATTTCTGAAAAGCCAAAGCATCCTCTGTCTGAGCATCGAGCCTATGCGTGGAGTCTTGTCCGAAGCCATATCCGTAAGACCATCCACCATTGTTAAACCTGTTGGAAGGCCCGTATCTATTTCCCCGTCGGCTGTTGTGGCCACATAGTGCTGGACTGCGTGTGGCTTGTTGGCTAGTTTGTACAACACTTTCTCCAGGAGAGAGAGGTGATTGAGGTTGGAAGAGCAGGTTGTTGGCCTGTGAGCGATTCTCTCTAGGTGAGAGAGTGCGCAGAGGAAGGAGAGAACTCCTGGAAGGAACCCTGTAGCTGCCACAGAGCTCAGAGACTTTCGGTCCGGTCTATTGCTGTAACCCAAGGCAAGGGAGGTTAGCAGCTGAAGGACTGTCTAGGTGACAGAGAAGGTGTATACTCCTGGGGTGCAACAGGCATGTGGGGAAGGAGAGTCTATGGGCAGTGAGCATGAGTGGTTCCTGGGAGAGAATTCCTTCCTTGTGACTTTGTGTTTTCCCTGTAACCTCAGCCTAGCCTAGGATTCCTTTCCTTGGGGTGGAGCTTAGTCCCATCTCGGGGGTGACCTACTACTGAGCTTGATGAGCAGCGCGGTCTAAGGCTAGGAGGTTCATGGAAGGCCTGCACCTGGTTGGTGGAATTACCACAGTTACAAGATAAGTATCAACTATGTTAAATGTTATGTTTTGCATGCCTGTGATGCTTATATTTTATCATGTATTATGTTGTGCAGATGAATTATTGCTAATGACAGGGAATATTTGCGTTAGTAGTAATTATTATATTTACTTTGAGTTTAAATGTATTTCTTGCTCAGATGCATGTTGTTTATAATCTGAGAGTGAGTGTTATATTTCCGCGAAGTATGGTAACAGAAAAGTGGTGTTACAATTTGGTATCAGAGCCAAGGTTTCGACATTGAGCCTAGATGGGCTAGTTGAGTGGTCTTTGGACTGAGGGTGAGAGGAGAAATTGTGTCTGGAGGACCAATTTCGGACCGTGGTATGGTCTAGAGTTTCAAGGAGTTACTTGATCGTGCCTATAAGCTAAGGAGGTATAGCGGTGTTGTGAAACCGCAACCGGTGTGGTCTATGGCCACAGGGAGAGAGGACTCCACACCAGAAGTGCTGGAGCCTTAGGATCTGTTCGGGAGGGAAGGCAAACCCTCGTGACCATTGGATCAGGAAAATGTGCGCAGGGTTTAAAAACCCTTTGGAGTTGCACAGGAGTGTGGGAATTGCGATACGCGAACTCCCGAAAACCCAAAAACCCGAGAAGATCTACGTTGTAGATTTGGGAGAAAGGCTCGATCGTTAGATCTGGCAGAGTCGCACTCGAGTTAGTCGCGAAAACCTTTCGGATTTCGCAAAGTCGGGAGATGGGAAGTGAGGAAGGTGAACACCTCCGAAACCCGAAATCCCGAAACGATCTACACCGTAGATCATAGGAAGGGAGTTAACCGTTCGATTCAGCAGAGGAGTAAACTGTAATTTCGAGATTTCAGTAGACGAAAGTTCGAGATGTGGGATGCACAAACTCCCGATGACTAAAACCCGAAACGTCGAAAAGATCTGCACCGTAGATCTGAGGAAGGAGTCTAACTGTGGGATTTTGCTTGGAATGGACGTGGGCGCATGAATGTGTACCATGTGCTAGTGAGTCGAGAAGACAAGAGAAAGTGGTGGGACCCGATGAAATCATTGAAGGTGACGTGGACCCTCCTGAACGTACCACACGCCACTATGGTGAAGGGCAATAGTTGTGTTGTGTGGGCCCGGAGGATAAAGTAAATCAAAATTTTGGAAGTCAAAGGTTGGAAAGGAAAGCAAGTCTGGGAACCGAAACCCTGAAACCCAAAGTCCCGAAGTCCTGAAATCTTCGGAGACGGAATAACCGTAGTAGATTTTAAGGGCGACAGCTGTGTTGTGGGCCCGGAGAGCAAGGAAACCAAATTTTTGGAATTCGGGGATTGAGGCGACAACGATTAGGATTCACTGCATCGTGAACTTCTGATTCATGAAATTTCAAAAATATCTGGACCGTTAAACCCAACTCATTGAGGATCATTGGATCCCATACAAGAAACTGTGTATCGGATTTCGGGGATTGTAGCGACAAGAGGTTGGGAGTCACTGCGTTATGAACTCTCGGGTATCGAAGACCCGAAACCCAAAAGTGAGTGTGAGAGCCTCATGGACCAAAACCCCGAAGCCAAAAGTCTCGAAGTCCCGAAATTGCAGAGCCGTCAGAGCTCATAAAACTTTGTGAAGTTAAAATGTTTTCTCACTCGCGTTGATTTATGAATATTGTGATTTTGTAAGGGTTAAGGCCTAACAAAATTTGGTTGACTGCATTTTGTTTGTGCATAGTTCAACGAGTGTCAGGACAGCCGAAAACCGACGCAGAGTATGGAATTGGAAGAGGTGCAGATTGCCTCTAAAACAGAGGATGAAAGGGTAGGAAGGAATGTCAACCTGGGAGTCGAAGGAACAAACTCTAATGGGCACGAAAAAGAGATGGATAAGGAAGGACATATGATGAAAATCATTAAAATATTGCAGAAAGATGCCCAGGCACGCCGAGCTGATAGCCGAAAGCTCATGAAAGTCAGGGATCGGTAAGGTGAATTCAACTTAAAAATGTTGAAGAGCTTGGAAAGAATAGAAATAAAATTGGAAAAAGAGAGTGACACAAGAAGATCAAGAAGTGTCAGAACCCCTAAGAGGAGAACAATATCGAGGAGTGGTAGCATACATTATCGTCTCTCCCCGAAGCATTCTGGCAAGGAAACACACAATAGTTCAAGCCCGTCCCCTACCAGAAAACACCGAAAATATGGAAATGATGAATTTAAATGGGATATGAACAAGATCAAGCCTCCAAAGTTTGATGGAGAACATAAGAAGGAGGAAGATGCCGAAACATGGTTGCTTGGCATGAAGAAATATTTCCAACTGCAGAACTACTCCGCTCATGCAGAAGGAAGAATTGTGATGTACCAGCTAAAAGGAAAAGCATCCATGTGGTGGGATCAGTTTGTGCAAGTGCAGCACATCAGAGAGAAAGATATCACTTGGAATGAGTTTAAGAGGTATTTCGAGAAGAAATACCTAACCAAAAGATACTATGACAGAAAGATGAAGAAGTTCTTCGAACTCAAGCTAGGAAGAATGACCATTGATGAGTATGAACGAAGTTTTCTGGAACTACTAAAGTATGTTCCATTCATCAAAGACAAGACTGTCAAAATCCAGAGGTATCCGAGTGGACTGCCACCTTCCATTGGTGACAAGATTCAATATGATGATCCTAAGACGATGGAAGAAACAATAAGAAGGGATAAATGATTATATGAATAGCAAAGAGAAAAGCCCCCTTTTCGGAAGACTTGGGATGACCAGAGGAAGTTTAAGAAGGAACAGAGGTAGAAGGAAAACAAACCTTTCTTTTTCAGGAATAGTCCTTGGGGACAATCATCTTTTAGAGAGCCCAAGAAAGTTGAAGGGAGTGAGCAGATGCCAAGACTGCAACCTATGGAGTGTTGGGGTTGTAAAGGGAACCATAGGTACAGAGACTGCCCCCACAGAAAAGATAAAGCGAGAGCTGTCCATACTGTTCAACAAGATGAAACAGTGGAAGATATGGGCAACAGAATGCCAAGGATCTACGCAGCCCTAGACAACAAGCAAGAAGAATTTCAATTGCACATGATTGAAGTGGAAGGTATGATTAACAACCGACCACTAATTATTTTAATTGATTCAGAGGCTAGCCATAGTTATGTAGATCCTAGGGTGGTGGAAAGTTTGTGTTTATCAAAAAGCAAACATGAAAAGTCTTGGTTAGTGCAGTTGGCTACAGGGACCAAGAGGAAGGTCACTGAATTGGTTAAGTCATGTTCATTGGACATGAAAGGATTGAGCACTAAGGCTAAATTGAATATTCTGCCTTTAGGCTCTTATGACTTGTTAATTGGGATGGATTGGTTGGACCAGCACCATGCCCTCCTGGACTATCGTAACAAGAGGTTTACATGCTTGGACGAAGAGGGAAATTGGAAAACAGTCCAAGGAATTCCCAGAGTTGTGGATGTCAGAGAAATCTCAGCCATGCAGTTGAAAAAGTGCTACAGGAAGGGCTGTCAATTATTTGCAGCTCGTGTGGAAGAAGCATCCAGAGATGCAGTCTCAAATATTGGAGACCATGAGGTACTCACAGAGTTCAAGGATGTATTTCAGGAGGTACCTGGACTACCTCCGAAGAGGGACATCGATTTTTCTATAAATTTGATACCTGGAACAACTCTAGTTTCGAAGGCTCCTTATAGAATGAGTATGCAAGAACTGAAAGAGTTGCAATTGCAGATCAAAGAGCTACTAAAGAAGGGGTACATTCACCCCAACGTGTCACCTTGGGGAGTCCCGGTTCTATTAGTGAAGAAGAAAGATGGGACATTGAGGCTGTGCATTGATTTCCGACAGTTGAATAAGGTAACTGTTAAGAACAAATATCCTCTACCAAGGATTGATGATCTTTTTGATCAGTTGAAGGATGTGAAAATATTTTAAAAAATAGATCTCAAATCTGGATATCACCAAGTGAGAATAAATGATGAGGACATAAGCAAGACTGCCTTTAGAACAAGGTACGGTCATTATGAGTTCACGGTGGTGTCGTTTGGATTGTCAAACGCACCTGTTGTTTTCATGTGCTTAATGAATGGTGTATTCAAGGACTATTTAGACAAGTTTATCATAGTCTTCCTGGATGACATCTTGGTGTATTCCAATTCGGAGGAAGAGCATGAACAACACTTGAGAAGGGTCCTGCAAGTGTTGAGACACCGGCTGTATGCCAAGATAAGCAAATGCTCATTTTATCAAAGGCAGATCCATTACTTGGGACATATTATTTCAAAAGAGGGGATCGCTGTGGATCCTGAAAAGGTTGAGGCCATCCGAGAATGGTCAGTGCCAAGGAATGTGGTAGAAGTTAGATCTTTTATGGGTCTGGTGAGCTACTACAGAAGGTTTATAGTAGGGTTTTCAAATATAGCTCATCCTATCACTTCCTTGCAAAGGAAGGAGAAAACGTTTCAGTGGATGGAAGAGTGTGAAGAAAGTTTCGAGCGATTGAAGCAGTTGTTGACCAGTACTCCAATCCTGAGAATTGCAGATCCAAATATGGATTTCGTGGTGTGCACATATGCATGTAAAGAGGGGATGGGAGGAGTTCTCAACCAAGAGGGATTTGTAATCTGGTATGAGTCTCAAAAGATGAAAGAGCATGAAAGGAATTATGCCACTCACGATTTAGAAATGGCAGCAATCGCCCACGCATTGAGGAAATGGAGACATTACCTCATGGGAAGAGGATTCAAATTGTGAACAAACCACAACGGTCTGAAGTATTTATTTGATCAGCCGACTTTAAACGCCAGGAAAACTAGATGGCTAGAGTTTTTGTGCGAATATGACTTTGATATAAAGAATATCAAGGGTAAGGAAAATAAGGTGGCTGATGCACTCAACAGAAAAGTGCATGACTTACATGCTACAACCATTAGCATGTACAGGACTGATATCAGGGATAAAATACTGGAAGCTGCAAATGTTGATTTGCAGTTCAGAGATTTGGTAGTAAAGCTACAACAGTGTGAGAGACCATAGACCAAGGAAATTTACACCTTGGAAGATGATGGCTTACTTTTGTATAAAAATAGAGTGTATGTACCCAATGTCTGAGAATTGAAGCTGGCAATTCTAAAATAAATGCATAACGTGGATTATGCTGGACATCCTGGATATCAGAAGACTGTGGCAGCAGTCAAAAGCCATTATTTTGGCCGGGTATGAAGAAAGAAATTGTTGAATACATTTCCAGATGTATGGAGTGCCAGAAAGTTAAGGCTGAGCATAGGCACCCAGCAGGGTTGCTGCAACCTTTACCCATTCCTGAGTGGAAATGGGAAGTGGTGACAATGGATTTTATCACAGGATTGCCTAGAACAAGCAAGCAACATGATTAAATCATGGTGGTGGTGGACAAGCTACAAAAGCTGCCCATTTTATTCCACTGAAAACCACTCACAAGGCAACAGATGTTGTTGATATCTTCTTAAAAGAAGTGGCACGCTTGCATGGAATTCCTAAGACAATTGTGTATGATAGGGACCTGAAATTCACCTTGAATTTCTGGAAAGGACTGTTCAAAGGATTCAGAACGAATCTGAATTTTAGTACAGCGTACCATCCCAAGTCTAATGGACAGACAAAGAGAGTGAACAGAGTAATAAAAGACATGCTGAGAATGTATGTGATGGATAAACCATCAAGATGGGAAGACTACCTGTATTTGGTAGAATTCGCCTACAATAATGGGTACCACGCATCGTTGAAGATGAGTCCATTTGAAGAACTTTATGGAAGAAGGTGCAACACTCCAGTGAGCTGGGATAATCCAGCTGACAGAGCAGTAGTTGGGCCTGAGCTGCTCAAAGAGATGGAAGACCAAATGATAAGAATTAAACAGAATTTGAAAGCTGCCCAAAACAAGCAGAAGAGTTATGTTGATAAGAACTTAAACCACAGAGAATACAAAGTGGGTGATCATGTTTTCCTGAAAGTAAAAACTAACAGGAGTTCCCTGAAGCTGGGAAGTTGCGCCAAGTTGGCAACAAGATTTTGTGGGCCGTTTGAAATCCTGGAAAGGATTGGGCTAGTTGCATACATGCTTGCATTACCTGCATCTATGACTGTACATAATGTGTTTCATGTTTCACTTCTTAAGAAATATATACCTGATGCTAATCATGTTATCGATTGGAATGTGATTCGGGGTGGAACTATAAGGTGTCCTGCAAGTGCATCCTGTGCGCATATTGGACAGGAAAAACAAATAGCTCCGGAATCGAGCTATAGGGATGGTAAAGGTCCAGTGGACCTGGTACGGTCCTGAGGATGCGACATGGGAGCATGAAGATGTTATGCAAGCAAAGTACCTGCATCTTTTTCAAAATTTTGAAAAGCTTGCAGATGCAGTGTGAAAGTTGCACTGAGGACAGTGCAAAAATAAGGGAGGGGGATTGTAATGTCCCCAAGGCCGAGCCCTATTGTAAATCATACTTGTGAAATGAATTGTAAATATGTTTTATAGGCTAGTGAGCCAAGTATATATAAGTTGGTGGGATTATGTGACTGTTAGGCCAGAGAGCCTAAGGGTTGTAGGCCAAGGGCCTGGTTTTGTACCTGTATGTATGCAGCACATTAATAAAATATAAACAACGCCGCGTGCAGGCCGACATGATGAATGAGTGATGGGGGACTAAGCATCCATAGAGAGGGCAAGGGATTAGGGGTTGGAAGGTGGGAAAATGGGCTAAGTGTTAAGCCTAGGGGGCTTAAGCCTTGGGAATAATAATTTAATACTATTCCAAAAGACATGTGAATAATATGTCTTATCCTAAGTTCTTTTGGAAGGACAAGCAACTTCCAAATGGAAGGAACGCATGTAGTTCCAAGGGTGACAAGTGTCAACCCTGGTGCATGCGAATAAAATGGCCAAGATGAGATGTGAGAGGGGTTCCTCCTCCATTCTACTCGACTGTCTGAACGTGAATGATCTGACCTCTGCAAGAATACCCTGTACGCCCTCTGAAAAGGAAAAGTCTATGATGATTTCTGGAAATCCGAAGCATCCTCTGTCTGAGCATCGAGCCTATGCATGGAGTCTTGTCCGAAGCCATATCCGTAAGACCATCTGCCATTGTTAAACCTGTTGGAAGGCCCGTATCTTTTGCCCTATTGACTATTGTGGCCATGCAGTGCTGGACTGCATGTGGCTTGTTGGCCAGTTTGTACAACACTCTCTCCAGGAGAGAGAGGTGATTGAGGCTGGAAGAGCAGGTTGTTGGCCTGTGAGCGATTCTCTCTAGGTGAGAGAGTGCGCAGAGGAAGGAGAGAACTCCTAGAAGGAGCCCTGTAGCTTCCACAGAGCTCAGAGACTTCCGGTCCAGTCTGTTGTTGTAACCCAAGGCAAGGGAGGTTAGCAGCCAAAGGACTATCTAGGTGACAGAGAAGGTGTATACTCCTGGGGTGGAACATGCATGTGGGGAAGGAGAGTTTGTGGGCAGTGAGCATCAGTGGTTCCTGGGAGAGAATTCCTTCCTTGTGACTGTGTGTTTTCCCTGTAACCTCAGCCTAGCCTAGGATTCCTTGCCTTGGGGTGGATATTAGTCCCAGCTCGGGGGTGAGCTACTGTTGAGCTTGATGAGCAACATGATCTAAGGCTAGGAGGTTTGTGGAAGGCCTGCACCTGGTTGGTGGAATTACCACAGTTACAAGATAAGTATCAGCTATGTTAAATGTTATGTTTTGCATGCCTGTGATGCTTATATTTTATCATGTATTATGTTGTGCAGATGAATTATTGCTAATGACAGGGAATATTTGCATTAGCAGTAATTCTTATATTTACTCTGAGTTTAAATGTATTTCTTGCTTAGATGCATGTTGTTTAGAATATGAGAGTGAGTGTTATATTTCTGTGAAGTATGGTAACAAAAAAATGGTGTTACAATGCCCAACTGTCCATGTTGAGAAATACCACTTGGACACTTTCTAATTTATGTCGTGGCAAGCCATAGGTCAACACTAAAGCTTAACGCAGGTGTCAAGTTCACAAGATACTAAGTCTTCGAAGATTCAGGTTCCAAAGATCGCACAGGTGTCCTGTGGTGAAAATATTTTCATTTTTGAAATGTTTGACAGATTGAAGGTATTGGACCATAATGAAAACCCAGAGGAGAGCCACGAACTGGAAGATTTATGCCAAAATTTCACTGCTACTCAGGATTAGCCATATCGCCTTGGGGTTTCTCATCGGCATAATGTTTTTGTTTGTTAGATTTCAGATGTGTGTGCAGATGTTATCCACAAATTTGGTCATTGTGATGATGTCATGATGATATCATGATGATAGAAAATCAAGCTCTTTACCAAGAATACTTTCCTGAGAAAAGTTACAGTTGTCTTCTTCCAGAATTCACATTTTGAAACATGTTCGCAGGCTGCTTATATATTCACCTGCGAGAATGCCTGTTTCTCGCAGGCTGCTTTAAGCTGGGGTGCGAACTTCTCGCACTGTACTCATGGTTAGGGTGCAAACATGCTCTTAAAGAAGAAAAAGATAAAGATCTCGAATCTTCTAGAAGGGAATCTTCTAGAAGGGTGAGTTGGTTTTCGAGTGGTTATTCAAGTACTGGCATTCCAGATATCTTGGGATCATTCCCTATCCAAGTAACTAAACTATCTTCTCCTATATATTGAGGAGATTGCTCATGGAAAGGGTTAAGTTGAGAAAGCAACAAGTTAGCAAGAGATTGATTAGAGAATCAGTGCAAGACTGTATGGAGAACTTATTCTACAGCAGCAAGAGACAACAACAAAGCCATCACAAGTAGTTGATTTTCTTCATGCATGAGCAAGTGTGTGTGTTAGAGCTAGAAGCCATCGAAAGGAGACCTATGACATCAAGGCTCAGGTTGTAAGTTTCACTTTCAATTAATTCAATACAACAATATGTCCCTTTCCCATAAAGATGATATCACTTTATTACATAATTCCTTGATCATATGTATAGACTAGTCATTGAATAAGTTAATCTGCCTTTACTTCGATTGGTTCGTTTTGTTGTGATCTGGACGGGACGAGAGCATTGGAGCAAATCTTGGAACAACAAAGATCTAAGGAAAGCGTTCATAAGGTATGTCCACAACCCTTATCTCTTAGTTCATTCAATAGACTAGATCTAGGGAAAGTGTAGTATTATGTCCTGTTTTGTTCTAGATACCAGGTGGATCTAGGGAGATCGGTTAGTGTCCGCACCTATGGATTTATACCATAAAAAAATTGGCGACTCCACTGGGGATCTATCCCTTTTTTCTTTTTGGTTTTTGAACTTTCTGTGGCCATTTGCTCTGCTTGCATTTTTCTTTTGATTTGTCTGTCTCTGAGTCCTCAGGATACCCTGAGAGACCTTCTGGGTCTATAAGCCAGATTGATTTTTACTTGATTTTTCAAAATTTTCATTAGTTTCAGGGATTCTCGCACTGTGCCCATTTGCAGCCTGCGAGAACCTTGACAGTTCACACTCTGCATATACATTTCAGTGCGGATAGTTCGCATGCTGCATCAAAGTGGCCTGCGAGAACTCTAGTTTCTCACACTGTGTTCCACACTGGCTTGCGAACAGTTTTTTGAAATTTTTGAATTCAAGTTTTGACTCTGTCAATAATTCATCTATGTTGATTTAGACCTCTTTGGCTTGTTGAATCAATAACTTACATATCTTTTGCTATAATTGTCTTGCTAGAACTGATCTAGGTTTTCTAGGTGTTTTCTTGCCTTTGAAACTTGACTTTCATTTCTTAGCTGTTGTTGGCATTTTCATTCTCTCTTACTTCTGGAGTTGAGTGTATCTGACTGGCTGAGAACCAGGGATTGGTTGAGAGTTGAGTGTTTGGTGTTTCTCTTGTACTTGTTGGTTCGAAAGGACAAATTTTTTCATTTACATTGAGAAGCTCCTTGGTTTGTTTTTGTTTTTGCTTTCATTGAAAGTATTGGATTGGGTTATTTGTTTGGATCTTTATAATTTGGTTTTCTTTTCTCATTATTTAGAGTTCTGCTTGGAAAGTGAACTGCATGTTTTCTTTCAAGTTTTCTTTTTTCTTTTTGCAAGAACATTGAAAATCAAAGTTTTAAGAGTATTGAATTGTTGAAAAAGACATATGGAACTTATTCATTGATATATGATTGTTTTCATTGGAATCTGAAAGGAAATTGAGCATTGCATTTGCATTGTAGTATTGATATTGATTCAGAAATTGTTCTCTCTCTCCCATAACTAGGATTCATCGAATGAAAAGAATTATATTTCATCATATCCTTGCATTATTTGGGTCAGAGTTATACATCACGAGTTTCATTTCCATTGCCTTTGAGTAAACAACAGCC
>ML776688.1:370608-383631 GCA_009831015.1 Picea engelmannii | reverse complement strand
ATGTATTGTAATTAAATAATTTGAAATTAAAATTAAAGAGTTTTGTATTAACATGTTAATAAATTTTTATTTTATTATAAAATGAAAATTATATTATTTTGTTGTTGAAAGCATGATACAAATAAAAGAAAATACTTGTGTATATTTTACTTATAAAAGTATAGGTGTACATTGTATTTACAAAATTAAAATTACTTATAAGAGTATAGGTGTACATCATATTTACAAAATTAAAATTACTTATAAGAGTATAGGTGTACAATATATTTACAAAATTAAAATTACATAATTAATATACATGTCATTAGTTTCCTTTAAAAATTAATCCTTGATTTTTCTCATTTTTCTCCATTTTTTTAAACTTTTCGCCCCTTGATAAAAAAAGAATCATAATGACCAACTATAAGTCAAAAGGTGGGAGATTATAATTCTTAGAAGGAACCATTTCCTTATCAATATCAAAGGTATATGTTTGATGACGTCTTTTCGTTCATTCCACGTAGAGGGACGTTGGCTACCATAACCTATCTCCCAAGAAATAAGTGGATTCCCAAATTGGCATGTTTGGTTGTTGATTTATCTCATTATGATCAATGTCTATATTTAGTTGTTGATTTACCTCATTCCAATCAATGTCACTATCCAAAATTCATTCATCTAGAAAATTCCATCTCTTTGGTTTTGATTTGGTCCATTTCTTCTTAGGAGGATGATCCAAAATGGAAATGAATAGAGGAATGGGTGTAAGTATCAATACCTACAAGTTTTATTAGGAAAATTATGAAGATGAGAAAACATTGTAAAACAAAGAAAATGTACAAATTGAATGTGACAAATGTGACAAGGAAAAAAAAGAATTAAATGAAAAGAAAAAATAGAATAGGAGAGAATGCTAATGTAGGGAAAATGAAGGGTCATGGTTGTCAACCTTCCCCTTACCCCCAACTCTCCTTGTTTATTCCCTTGATCTCATTCTCAAAGGGTATTTTGGCCAAGGAAGGAAGAGATATAGAGAGCCATGAAAGACATGTAACTATATATTGTTGGAATGACGAATTGAGCCCCATTTGAAGTTGGTTTTCCCATTTGGATTTTTGGGATAAACATCATGTCCCTTGTGCCTTGAATGACTTGGATATTTTTTTGTGTGTTAATTCATTTTGTTAAGCTATAATTTCGATGCTTTATTTAGTTTTGAGATAATGTATGGATTCTTGTATGTTTTATTATTTCCTATTATTGAGTTCATGAGGAAAATGAACACATAACTATTGCATTTTTGTATGAATAATTTTATGAAGAAATCACATCCATTTTAACGCTTCATACAATGGATGTGATTTATCTGGAAAATTCTTCATACAATTGTACTATTCACATAAGCATAAGGATTGAAACTATTGTATTCATATTAACAACACTCATAAATCCCTTCCTGTGTATTTTTTGTGAAGCCAACAACTCTGTGATGCCCACCATTGTATCTACCATGATATGTGAGATTTGGGGATGCCATTAAGTGAGTGTTTCAATCTATTAGATTAATTTTTAACTTAATGTCTAAATTATAGGAATATTTGTCTTTTGAGCCTATTGGTATTGTCCCTTGGTCAAATTCATTTTGTTGGGATGTTTTCCACTTGCCTGGAATGTTTTCCAATTGCCTAGGATGTTTTGCAATTGTCTGTGACATTTTCCACTTTCCTAAGATGTTTTTCAATTGAATGGGATGTTTTTCGATTGCTTGGGATGTTTTACACTTGCTTGGGACATTCTCCCATCCCCCTAGGCATTTTATTCTATGTTTCGATGACTTCTCATATCTCCTTGGGTGATTTTCAATTGCTAGTTGATATTTACAGTGTTGGTTCATGCTTTGTTAAGAAATTTGTAAATTGCACGATATACATAAGGTGCATTGTTCTTAATTATTTCCATTACTTTGGTAATCCCAATAGCCAAGGAACATGGACCTTCCATCCATCTATCTAAATGAGATCAATAGTTGCATTTTCATCACTGTTGTGGCCTTCCATCTAAGTTGATATTCTTAATTCCTTGTACATATTAGATCACTCCTTTAGTAGGCCATTGGAAACTCAATTAGAGCGATATGCACTAAACATTGTATTTATTGTTTCTTGCTAGTGAGTGGATCTCTTCCAGAATTCAAATCAACTCTTTCAACAGTTAGTGGAGGGATGGCGAGATAGTATAGATTGGGGTTATGTTTAAAAAGGTGAACCACATTATACATCTCTTAAAAATAAACATTATGGAAAGTGTTGCTTGTCTTCATTTATGCTGGAGCAATTTAAATTATGAGACTACTTCTATAAAATCAGAAATAATTATAGGAAAACACAAGATGCTTACTCTTTATTACTAACCATTCAATTGGTGTTCTAACTATGAATACATATACATCATTGTTGAGAACCCTAATCATTAAGGACATTGTTCTCTTCTTATGATGGCGGGAGTGGGGATGATCGGTGGTAGCTAGATTAAATTTCATTCAAGTTGTAACATCCCCATTTTCCAACCCCAAACTAGTGATGTATATTGTAGATGTAGTATGGTTGAGAACCAAGTGATGTATATTGTAAATATAGTATATGGTCGAGAGGAAAAGCGATGTAATATGTAAATGATGTAAATTGAATATAATGAATAAAATGTATTGTCAACTGTAGAAAGAAACAAAAAAATATTTGGGGGCTAAGTATCCACAAGAGAGGGAAGGGTCCAAGGGGGAGATATTACCCATGTTTATTAAACCCAAACCATTTATTTTTAAATTATCCTCACCATGAACATTCCATTAGTTGTTGAGTGTTCTAGATCCAAATCATTGAATTCATGTAAGAGGGTGGGTGTGAGAGTCACATCCCATAGTTATTGAGAGCATGGGGGTTGAGTACAATCATCTTGGGAAAGAGTTGAAGTCAAGAAAGAAAGAGAAATAGAGGAAATATGTATGGATAGGAGACTAGATTGGCGCATTCACGTTTTTTCATAGAGAACATTTTTTACATAGAGTTTTATGGCTGGCAATGGAGTTATGGATGTTGAATCTTGAAGGTAGTTATTGTGGTCAAGTTTGGTAGTTGCTTGGAGCTGAAAATTCATGGAGAAAGAGGTTGTGGTCTTGGGAGAGAAATGTTGTTCAAAATTCTCCAAGGAAGCACATGTTTTGTTGCTGGACAAATTTGTGTTGCACTTGTAGAATTCTTAAGGTCCCAACATGTATAATTCTTGTCCAACATGTGTTGGAATCCATGGAGGGGAGTGAAAAGGCATGAGGGACTGTGAGCAGTGAAGGGGGATTCCATCCCTTGGGTTTTGTTGGTTGAGGGGAAGAGAGTTGGTGTATTGGAATTAGTTGTGAGTTTTGATTATGAGAGGGGGGCATTAGCCAGCCTTAGGGACCATCGTCTCTCGTGGATTCATAGCCCCAACTTAGGTGTGCCTTGCTTTTGAGAAATAGAACAACAAGGCTACAGTTTGGAGGAATGTTTGTCCTTTGTAGAAGGTTGCATACTTTTATAAGATAAGTGTTCTTATTTGTTGTGTTAAATGTTGATATATATATTTGTTGTGCATTTTACACTAAGTTATATTTGGTCAATGTTGCTAACTGTGAGAAAAAAGATGCATTTGTTTCTCTATTTTATGACTGGATAATGTTGTATGTATTTAGTTGTTGTTGTGCACAACAAAAATGATTATATTTACATTTTTATTAGTATGGATAGATGAATGAAATTGAATGACATGTTGTGTGTAATTTTCCACATTTAGATTTATTATAAGAAATTTTTATTGAGTCATTTTAGCAGTGATGTGATCCAGCTGGGGGATGGGTACATTACAAAGTGGTATTAGAGATTTTGGTTCAACACTGGAGTCATATTGGTAAAGAACCAGTGTGAATTTGGGCAAATTCGTTGTCCCAAATTTCATTTTGTGATGAATTTGGGGGAAAACAATGATAACCAAAGAGAAATCCCCAAATTCATGGGGAAAGTTCAAGATTTAATTGACTCAAAACTATCTGATATGTTTAATGGCACCAATCATCTGGGTTACAGAGTTAAACTCGACTTGCAGGGCCGAAATTCATGTTTAAATGGAGGCCGACAGAGTTGGGATAGTTTAGTGAATTCATGACCGAGGAACAACTAGTTCAAGATGAAATTCTTTTGCATGTATTATTAAGAGTATGGATATGACACTTAACACTGCCCTTAGATAAATAAATTGAAAAGGATGAAGGAACTATATGACTAGCAGGAAATAGATTTATTATCGATCGATCATCCCGAGAAACATGAAAGAGCTGGAAGGGAGAACTAGCTAAAAGGATACTTATTGTTTATAGAAGGGAATCGTCCTAGAGACCTTGATACCATGATACTAAGTGTTAGGATATCACCAGAAGGATCTTCAGTAAGTGTCACAATATCTTTATCCATAAAATATCAAAAACTATCGAATCAATTCCACTATTGAATTGCAATTTTTGGTTAAATTGGGTTGGGGTAAATGGTTTCCCCTAATAACATAGGGGTGAAGGAAACAAAAGTGATGATAAATCGGTCATCCATCTACCTACCTGATTCACCAACCATGATTCGGGCCTTTTGGGATATTTATGGGGTATTTCCATACTATTTCTTTCAATACCAGCCTTTCTACTAATATATTTGGAGCACTAACTACCAAGAAGCACATGGATGGTAAGTCATAAAGTCTTTCTTAAACCGTAAAGTATGGATTTTTGGAAAGTCTTGCTTAAACCGTTAAGTATGGATTTGTTGTTATCCTCGATAAGGATATGGTCAAATATTCTCATCTTGTCTCATAAGTATATCTTCAACTATTGGATTAGTTTTCTAAATTCTTGATTTACCACTTTACGACCTTGACCATTTCTTTTATTTCAAAACATTAACCCTCATTCAATTAGATATTTTTCTATTACTTAGTTTAATTTTGTTAAGATCTTGTTAGATGTATTCTCACCTTAATATTCCCTTTTCTTCACTTTAGTGGAAAACAAGAGGGAGCACGAGTTCTGTGTCGATTTCCTACTCAATGTCATAAAACCAGGGTTCATTTGAATGATAGTCGATGAACTAAGTTTACCATACCATGCCTTCATTTCCACTAGTTCTCTCTTTGTCCTATATGAGGATGTCAGGGCCAGACTCCAACCTCCCTACATTGATTGTGTAGGCTTAATCACACCCTGAAATGCAACAGGGGCCATAGTGAAAGATCATTTCATCTTGGTGTCTAGTTATGAATCTAAAATAGAGATGAGGGAGTTTGTTTCAATATAATAACACCCTATGCATCATTAGCTACCATGGATGAATCATTCCTTATATGCTAAGGAGGACACAGTAAACAAGAGTCGTCCTAGTCATTTGTTCATGAATGGAATAGGGAGCGAGAGTCGAGCAAGCCATATCTCTTAGTTGAAGCTGGAAGCAAGGGAATTGAGGTGCGAATAGAAGGACTAAGGAAATACATGAAAAACTATGCCTCCTAACACCAAAAGAGAGAGATGGACTATATTTTTGTATGAATCAGGATACTGATTTTAGAGGGACGGGAAATAGAAATTTCAATTGGAATTCAAGGAGGAGTCCTCGCTAGCATGCTGTGATTTTGAATCAAACCAATAGGTCCTGGCCCATATGTCCTTCCTAATAGAGCTTCCAATTCATTCATTGGTAAGGTAATTGGATGGTGAGGATATGCATTTAGGAGAAAAGATTCATTGGATTTAGTGAGTAAGTCAATGAGTCACCATTATGAAGGATCGATATCATTTAATTAGGTCAAATGATTTGGAATGGATGAACTTTTAACAAGGTGTTATCGAAGCTAATAGGAAGGTAAGATATGTTATCAAATCTCATCAAAATAGCTTATCGAGGAAGCATAAACTAGATGGTTGGAATTTCTTAGTGAATGTAACTTTGACATCAAGCATATAGAGTGAAAAGAGAATAAGGTAACTGATGAACTCAATATAAGGGTGCATAAAATGCATGATACAACCATTAGTATGTACAGGACATATTTAAAATAAATAATTCTATAGGTTGTAACAACAAACCAACATTATGTGCAAGTTAAAAAAATATTATAGAAGAATAATATACAACAAAAAAACAAGGATTACAAGCTAGAAGAGGATGGAATCCTATTATTTTAGAACAAAGATTATGTTCTTGATTCTAAATAATTGATAAATTTGGTTTTGAGGGAGATGCACAATATGCCATATGCTAGACATCCATGATATCATAAAACTATTACAGTTGTAAGAGGACAATATTTTTGGCCTAGTATGAAGAAATATGTCATCGATTATTTGGCCAGATACATGGAGTATTAGAAGGTAAAGGTTGAGCATAGAAATCTAGTGGGATTGTTGCATCCATTTCCCATTCCTGAATGGAAATGGGGAGTTGTTACTATCAATTTCATTACCAAATTTCCTAGAACAACAAGGCAACATGATTCCATCATGGTAGTGGTGGAAGAGCTTGCAAAGGATGTGCATTTCGTTCCAGTAAAAGTAACTCATAAGGAAGCCAATATTGCAGAAATATATATGAGAGAAATTGTTAGGCTAATGGAGTGTGTAAGGAAATAGTGTCAGACAAAGATCCCAATTTCACTTCCAATTTTTGGAAGGGGTTATTTAAAGGGATTTGGGACCAATATGAATTCCAGTAAAACATATCACCCAAAGTAAAATGGCCAGACATAAAATATTAATTGGATAATTGAAGACATGTTGAGAATGTATGTAATGGAAAAGCCTTCTAGGTGGGAGGACTATATCCATTTAATTGAGTTTTCTTACAATAATGGGTATTAGGAATCATTGAAGATGAGCTCGTTGGAAGCATTATATTGTATAAAATGCAACACACCAATAAGTTGGGATAACCCAATAGACAAAGTCGTGATTGGGCCAGAATTGTTAAAGGAAATGGAAGAACAGATGGTAAAGATCAGGCATAATTTGAAATTTGTACAAGATCGGTAAAATATTTATGTCGATAAAAAGAGAACACACCGAATTCAAAGTGGGAGAGCACGTGTTTTTAAAATTTAAATCCAAGAGAATCTCATTGAAATCGGGAATTTGCCCAAAGTTAGAAGCGAGATATTGTGGGCCTTCTAAGGTCTTACAAAAGATAGGATCAATTGCATGCATTCTATCCTTACCTGCATCCATGATAATTCATAATGTGGTCCATGTGTCTTTATTAAAAAAGTGTGTACCTGGTCCTAATCATGTTATTGATCGGAAAGTGATTTAGGTGGAACATGAAAGGGATTTCCGAGTGGAACCAATGCACATCTTGGAAAGGAAATTCAAAGTGTTGAGGAACAAATCCATTGTCTTAGTAAATGTTCAATGGACATGTTACGGTCCTGAATACGCTACATGAGAGCATGCAAAAACCATGTAGGAAGCACACCCACACATTTTGTTAAATTTTGAAGAAAATTGAATGTACATTTGTGCATCAACGAATGAAGACACCATTTTGGTAGTTGAAGTTCCCAGAGCCAAAACTTTGAGATTATTTTCCAACCAAGGAAGGGTTGAGGGAAAAAGCAAGTTGTTGGTTGAAATTATTGTGTAATTCATTAAGTTACGGAATTAGGAAGTATTATGATGCAATGTTTTTATATATGCCAATGTGTAAACTGTATGGTTATGTGCAATGAGGACAGTGCAGTTTGTAGGGGAAGGAGATTGTAACATCCCCATTTTCAAACCCCAAACAAGTGATGTATATTGTAAATGCAATGTATGGACAAGAGACAAAACGATGTATATTGTGAATGTAATGTATGGCCAAGAGCCAAAGCGATGTAATATGTAAATGATGTAAATTAAATATAATGAATAAAATGTATCATCAATTGCATATGGACACAAACGAAGATTTGGGGGCTAAGTATCCACAAGAGAGTGGAAAGGGTTCAATAGGGGGAGAGTTTTCCCATGCCAATTAAACCAAAATCCATTTCTTATTTCTTTCTAAATTATCCTTACCATGAGCCTTCCATTAGTTGTTGAGTGTTCTAGATCCCAATCATTGAATTCATGTAAAAGGGTGGGTGTGAGAGTCACATCCCATAGTTATTGAGAGCATGGGGGTTGAGTACAATAAGCTTGGGGAAGAGTACCAGTCAAGCAAGAAAGAGAAAGAGAGGAAATTTGTATGGGTAGGGGACTAGAATGGCACATTAATGGTTTTTCATGGAGAGTTGTTTTAACATGGAGTTTTCTAGATAGCAAAGGAGTTACGAATGATGAAGCTTGAAGGTAGCTATTGTGAGAAAGTTTGGTACTTGTTTGGAGTTGAACATTCGTGGAGAAAGAGGTTGTGTGCATGGGTGTAAAGTATTGTTCTAATTTCTCCAAGGAAGTATGCATTTTTTCATTGGGTTGTAATGTCCCCAACTAGGATAGGGGGAGATATAATGCTTCTTTCCTCAAAATTATTGTTTCTTATTAAATGAATGTGTTGTTAAATTTTTATAGGATAGATTACTCAATGAGAAATATTGTCAAATAGATAGCTAGAATTCATTACAAAACATTAGAGAAGATAACCATGACATATTATTATGGACGGGAACTCCCAAATCAGTACAATGATAACTAATGGTTGTAATCAACTAAAGAATATTACTAGCACGCAAACTAATGATTTCCCAACAACATCAAAATATACTACACAAGAAAATTAGAATGATGCCAATCTATAAATCCCAAGGCTCTCCAAGCCCTACACTTCTCTACTATAGTGATGTCCATTCTATAGGCAGTCCTCCCACTCCTCAGAACTCCTCATAGATCCAATCTGTTGCAAACCCAAAATCTACATGGGTCCTCGAGGGATGCCTGTAGGGTGTCTCATGGGACCTTGTAGGGAGACAATTTCTTAACCCACGAGGGAACCTCTAACTGTAGTTTCACAAAACCATCTGGATGTCGATGGATCTGGTGACTAGTCTTCTCTTGAAAATGGCTGCAAACTCCTTGCGCAAACTAATAATATTCCAAAACCTCTCCGGAATGGGACCAATCTCCACACTGAACTCAAATGAGGAATCTGGAAGAATCCTCCTCCACATCTAGCTAGGGTGGATATTACACCATCGAAACTAAACCTGCAATGGAAGGGTTTTTCCCAAAACCCCAATGAAAATGTTGGCTACAAGAGAACTCAATAATATATCAAATCATAATGCCAAGGGGAAGGATTTCTCCTCTATTTATCCTTCCTTTGGACCTTCTATATCTTTCCCCCACTTTGACCAAATCAAATATTTTCCCTCCAACTCCATTTAAATAAAACTCTTTATTTTATTTAATGTCACTTTTAGGGTTTGTCAATATTTTACCTGGTGACACCTCCTTGACTCCCTTTTTCCTTGTCGAATATATCCCACGAAAATCATATAGGATATTGAGTCACCCCAATCCCGATTAAGTGGAAGGGAACATTACAATTGTCCCTTCCCAAGATTTCTTTTCCTCAAGCAACTCCATATCAGGGTGTTGTAAGACCTACTCCCCCTCCCAGGTAGCATCTTTTGTGGGAAATCCTCTCCATACATCCAAATAATCTTGAATGAACCTACTCCTAAGTCTCCATTCCCTGACATCAACTATTTGTGGGAAATCCTCTCCATACATCCAAATAATCTTGAATGAACCTACTCCTAAGTCTCCATTCCCTGACATCAACTATCCTCTTGGGATCTAGAACCAATTTTCCTTCCTCATATATTGGAGAAATATCTGTCAAAGAAGTGACCTACTGTCCCAATGCCTTCTTGAGGAAGGAAAATTGGCTACAAGAGAACTCAATAAGATATCAAATCATAATGCCAAGGGGAAGGGTTTCTCCTCTATTTATCCTTCCTTTGGACCTTCTATATCTTTCCCCCGTTTTGACCAAATAAAATCTTTTCCCTCCAACTCCATTTAAATACAATTCTTTATTTTATTTAATGTCACTTTTAGGGTTTGTCAATATTTTACCTGGTGACACCTCCTTGACTCCCTTTTTCCTTGTGGAATATATCCCATGGGAATCATATAGGATATTGAGTCACCCCCATCACAATTAATTGGAAGGTAACATTACAATTGTCCCTTCCCAATATTGCTTGTCCTCAAGAAACTCTATATTAGGGTGTTGTAAGATCTAGTCCCCTTCCTAGGTATCATCTTTTGTGGGAAATCCTCTCCATACATCTAAATAATCTTGAATGAACCTTCTCCTAAGTCTCCATTGCCTAACATCAACTATCCTCTTGGGATATAGAACCAATTTTCCTTCCTCATATATTGGAGGAATATCTGTCAAAGCAGTGACGTACTGTCCCAATGCCTTCTTGAGGAAGGATACATGGAAGGTATTGTGGATCCTATTTCCCTTCGATTTTTCCATCTCATATGATACTTCCACAACCCTCTTGATAACCTTGTAGGTCCCATAAAATCGATGCTTAATATTCTCTGCACCACTCCTCTTTAGTGACGACTGTATGTATGGTTGTAATCTGAGAAAGATGAGATCTCCAACCTCAAAGTTGCATTCTACCCTATGTCTGTCTGCATACATTTTATGTTGATTCTAAGCGTTCTGTAGATTTTCCTTTAGGACTCTTAAGATGTCCTGAATTTCTTGTAACCAGTCCTTGGCCTTAGGATCTCTGCTCTCTCCAAACGCCAAATCCAAAAAATACGAAGCATCATATCCATACAATACCCTAAATGGGCTCATCTCGATGGACATGTGATGAGTGGTGTTGTAGCAATGCTCATTGAGATGCAACCATTTTATCCATGTTTGTTGATGCCTTGAAACATAGTTCCTAAAGTTCCCCTTGATCCATTTGTTTACTATCTCGGTCTTCCCATATGTATGGGGATGATAGCTAGTGATAGGTTGTAATGATCCCAAGCCAAATTCTTTCTTGGAATCACTAACTACTACTAATTTATTGAGTTATTAAGTGCATACAATATTCATCAACACATGGATATCACAATATATTCAAGATGTAGAAGCACAAGCAAAGATATGACCTTTTTATCATGAGCAATGTAAGATCAATACAATAGATGGCCGATCTGGCATAAACCTCAGATGGTCGTACAAGCAATAGATATGAGCTACTATAAAATTCTCCCGACAATACAAAATAAGCCTCCAAAGGCTGGATATACAATGAAGACTAAATCAAGCAGATCCGAGCCGCACTAATTCTCAACCTCAAAGCTGGAAAGTTCCACATCCTACTAGAATGCTAAAGCCCTGAATAATTCTGCCCTGCTACCAAAAGTGTCCAATCATCCCAAGAAATATGCCAAATGATAGATCGGGCAACTGTAAGGAAAACCCAGATGTCCAAATTCCCAAATCCACTCTCAAACCTCATAGATCTGAATTCTTCACTGAATGGTGTGCCCCACTGGATGATTGAAACCCTAGCTGGTTCGACCCTGATGAAGGAGGCCTCCAAATGATCTGAAACTCTCCAAGAATATAGATCGGGCTATGAGAATCCCGTGGGAGAAGTTTCGGGCTCAGATCTCAAGCAGATCTCCCTAGATCTGAGTTTTACTGAATCACAGGATGTCCCCTATGGCTCCATGATGTCCCAATCTGCAGACAAATATAGAATGATGACAACCCTCCAGAAAATCCCTCAAACTGATGGTCCTGCCCCTGCAAACAAAACCCAACTGTCGGAATGGACCTAGGCCCTCAGGATAAGCTGGATCAAACCTCCCTCGATAAACTGGCCCTGAGACTAGAATGGTGTGGAGGAGTCTTTCATCCCCAAGACCAAACTGTGGAACAAGGTGAGTGGATATTTCACCACTAAGTTGCTCACAAGGGTTTGTACAACAAAACCCCCAAATTGAATTCTCAAGAGCAATAGCAAATACTAATCCAAAACTAGAATGACTAATAGGTGCACCCCAGCCTCTTACTTATACTTTTCCTTCTAATTCTCTGTTGAGTTAGGTTAACTCCTAGGGTTAATCTTCTATTCTTCTGTTGAGTTATCTTTTACTCCTTTCCTTTTCCTTTATTAAGTCAACTTAAAAATATAACTTTTAACTTCTTGAATTTTCCCCCCTTCAGTGTGAGACTATGACCTAGTGGGGGTGCCCAAGCCACTGAGTCTCCTCATTACCTCTCTAAGAGGTGGGAGACATTACAGTCTCCCCTACTTGAAATTGCTTGTCCTCAATCAATTCCAAACCTGCTTCTCTAACCACGTGCTCCTGCTCCCAAGTGGCATCCTCAATGGGTAAATCCTTCCACCTGATCAGATACTGCTTGATGCTTCAGTTTCAGAGCCTCTTCTCTCGGACTTCTAACACCTCCTCTGGAATAAAAAAAAGTTGTCCCTCCTCATCCATGGGAGGTAATGACTCAATAGGCCTAACATGTTGACCAAGGGATTTATTAAGGCACGAGACATGGAATACGTTCTGAATTTTTCTACCCCGTGGAAGCTCCAACTCATAAGCTACTGCCCCTATCCTCCTGCTGACTCTGTAAGGTCCAAAGAAACGTGGCTGCAGTTTCTCCACTCCGCTTCTTTTAATGGAGGCCTGCCTGGATGGTTGCAAACTCAAATAGACTAAATCACCAACCTCAAAGGTACGATCAACTCTGTGCTTGTCTTCTTGGACCTTTTGCTAGTTTTACGTCCTCTGTAAATGATCCTTCAATTCCCTGAGAATGTCTTGGCTCTGCTGTATCCAATCCTGTACCATCGGAGCCCTTCTATCACCAAGTGCAATCTCCACAAATGATAAAGGATCATAGCTATATAAAGCTCTGAAGGGTGACATGCCAATGGACATATGTTGGGTGGTGTTGTAGCAATATTCTCCCAAATGTAACCATCTGACCCATGCTTTCTGTTGTCCTGCTACGT
>ML776688.1:335976-365223 GCA_009831015.1 Picea engelmannii | reverse complement strand
TTCCTTTCTTAAGTCAACTTAAAAATATAACTTTTAACTTCTTGACTTTTCCCCCCTTCAGTGTGAGACTATGACCTAGTGGGGGTGCCCAGGCCACTGAGTCTCCTCATTACCTCTCTAAGAGGTGGGGGACATTACATAGGTTTCAAATCTATCCCAGGTAACCTAAACAACTCCTGCCAAAACTTATTGAGAAACCTGCTATCCTGGTCATTGACTATGTTCCTTGGTAGGCCATGGAGTTTTAAAACCTCCATGAAGAAAATATATGCTAACTGAGATGCACTGTAATCCATAGGAATATCAAATAAGTGTGCATATTTAGTCAACCTGTCTACTACCACGTAAATACAATCCCTTCCCTACACCTTTGGTAATCATATGATGAAATCCATGGAGATTCTTTCTCATTTCTGTTATGGGATCGGTAAGGGTTGGACCAGTCCTGTAGGATGTGTGAACTTTGACTTTTTTTGCTAGAAATTCAGGCATTCCCTCACATGAAGAAGTGCATTCCCTTTGAGACACTTCCATGAGAATCTTTCCCTAACCTGCATGTAGCTATTTAGATACCCCCGGTGCCCTACCAGTGGTGCATCATGTGTTTCCCTCAAAATATTATCCTTGAGTATGGACTCGGGGAAAATATAGACCTTATCTTTGTATTAAATGATGTCATCTACCACCCTGTACCTATCATCCTAGATACTTCCCCTCAACAACTCACAAGGGAAGGTATTCTTGGAGTATTGCACCAAGATAATGGACTTCCAGTCTGCTAAGATCTCTATCATAAGGAAGGTTGAAAGTCTCCTAGATAAGGCATAAACAACTATATTATTCTTCCCCTTAATATATTCAATGTCAAAATCATATCCATGCACCTTGCTCACCCATGTCTACTGTCTTTCATTTAGGTCTTGTTTCTCTAAGAAATATCTCAAGTTGGTGTCGTCATTCCGAACTATGAAGCATCCTCCTACCAAGTAGTATCTAAATTTGGCTAATGCATGCATGATGGCCAACATTTCCTTATCATAGATTGGGTAGAGCCTCTCAGGCTCCCTTATCTCGAAATCTATCAGATGTCGATTCTACATCAATACTTCCCCTATCCCTTCACCAGATGCATCGCATTCCAAGATAAAAGGATGATTAAAGTATGGAAGTGATGATATTGGGAAAGTACTCATGACCCTCTTCATTATGTCAAACTCCACATGTGCATCCTATGACAATTGAAATACCCCCTTATTGGTGAGGTTCATTAATGGCATCACCAATTGCGAAAATCCTTTCATAAATCACTTGTAATAGCTACATATCCCAAAGAATCCTCGTAGATAAGTGAGTGTCCTGGGGGTGGTCCAGTCTAAGATGGTCCATATCTTATCCTGGTGTACCTTTAATCCCTCAACATCTATCGCATGCACATGCTCCTTAATATAAATTGGCTCACCATTGTCATGTCCAATACCTTTGTCATCACTGCCACCCTCCTCATTGGAGACTTCCTCAATGTAATGGAATTTACCTTTTCCCATACATCTATGATCTTGTTCCCACAAATATTTGCAACTAAAGAAAATTTTCTTCCTCCTTATTTCTCTTTGAGTATCCTCATATGTTATGTCCTTCCCTTTCCATGAGTTCTGGGGAAATTTTGTCTCCTTACCTCCTTGAGGGATGAAATATTTTGTCAGAACCTTGTTGTTGACTGTGTCAGTCATATCCCCAGACCTCATGATGGCCTCATGCAATGTGGTTGGCCTAAACGCATTAACCCATACTCTGAGGGGTTTAGCCAGACCCTTTGTGAATAACATTACCAACCTAAACTTAGATATATCTATCACCATAACTGCCATCCTATGAAATTATGTGATGCATTCTTCTAGTGTGTCTGTTTGTTTCAATTGTGCCAACTCTCTGAAGTGTATTTTAGGGTCCTTCTGGTCAAACCTATCCATCAAGATCTAAGTGAAGTCCACATATGAAGTGATGTTGGTGTTCCCTAATGTCACCAACCCATGATACCACCATTCATGAGCTTCTCCTTCCAAGTGAAGAGTGGCATATTGAATTACTTTTGCTTCAATCATTGAGTTAAGTTGGAGGTAAGTTTCCAACTTATGTACCCAATACGTGACCATAATCTTTGCTTATCCATCAGAGGGTGGAATAGTCAACCTTCCCACCTTGTGCATGAGATAAAAATTGTGTGGGATATGTGCTCCTCTATTCCCCTCCCTTGGGTTGTATTTAGGTTTGAGGTTGCATAATTATTTATAGGAAACATTCTCACAGATATATGCATCTAACATCTCGTACTCCCTATATGAGGTGTTAATATCAATCCCATGATCTGGTTGCTCCCATGATTTTGTAGGCTTACTTGTCAAGAACTGTGGTAATAAAGGCCTAGGGATATTTAAACGCTTGCTCTTAGTTGGGGTATGGTTGTTACTATTGTTTGTGTGTATTATGTCACTCCAACAGGATCCAGTAGGTCCATCTTAACTTGTACCATTCATATTCCCACACTAGCCTAAAAATTGTGTGAATGCTTCAAGTGACTGTTGTTGGAACCTTGTTGTGTCTTCCCATCTCTTGATCGGATATTGTAGTGTCTATATCATATCATGGTTGTCTCCCATACTTCCTTCTAATTTTTAATATGTGTGTTTTACTTCTATTTCTCTTTCTGGTGACTCTCGAGAGGTTTGTCCTCCATGCCGTTTTCTTCTAGGAATTAATGTATTCATAGGTTGGACGAATCACCAACTTTGATACCACTGTAATGTTCCCAAAAAGGATAAAGGGATATATTATGTTTCTTTCCTCGAAATTATCATTTATTCTTAAATGAATGTGTTGTTAACTTCTTATAGGATAGCTTACTCAATGATAAATATTGTCAAACATATAGCTAACATTCATTACACAAGATTAGAGAAAATGACCTTGGCATCTTATTGTGAATGGGAACTCCCAAATCAGTACAATGATAACTAATGGTTGTAATCATGTGAATAATATTACTAGCACACAAACTAATGGATTCTAGGTAGCATCACAATCTACTATAGAAACAACATAAGAAACCTAGAATGATTCCAATCTATGAATCCCAAGGATCTCCAATCCCTACACTACTCTACTCTAGTGACGTTCATTATGTAGGTGGTCCTCCCACTCCTCATAACTCCTCACAAACCTGATATGTTGCAAACCCCCAATCTACAAGGGTCCTAGTGGGATGCCTACAAGGTGTCTCATGGGGCCTCATGGGATGGCCCTTTCTTGACTCGTAAGGGAACCTTTGACTATTGTTCCGTGAAACCATCTAGGTGACGAGGGATCTGGTTACTAGTCTTCTCTTGAAAATGGTAGTAAAATACCTACACAAATTGATAATCTTACAAACTCTCTCTAGAATTGGACCAAGATCCACAATTAACTCAATTGAGGACTCCAGATGAATCCTCCTCCACGTCTATCTAGGATGGATATTGCACCACCAAAACTAAACCTGCAATGGAAGGGTTTTACCTAAAACCCCAATGAAAACAATGGCTATAAGAGCACTCGATAAGATATCAATTCATAATTCCAAGGGGAAGGGTTTCTCCTCTATTTATCCTTCCTTTGGATCTTCTATATCTTTCCCACATTTTGACCAAATCAAATCTTTTCCCTCCAACTCCATTTAAATATAATTGTTTATTTTATTTAATGTCACTTTTAGGGTTTGCCAATCTTTTATCTAGTGACACCTCCTTAAATCCCTTTTTCCTTTTTGACTATAGCCAACAGGAGTCATATAGGCTATTGAGTCACCCCCATCATGGTCAATTGGAATGGGAAATTACATGGGAAAATTCATGTTGCAGCTGTGGAATTCCTGAGGTCATGTAAAGTAGCATTCATGTCTAAACTATGCTGGAATCCTTGAAGGGGAGTGGAAAGGCTTGAGGGACTATGAAAAGTGAAGGGTGATTCCATCCCTTGGGTTATGCAGGTTGAGGGGAAGAGAGTTGCTGGATTGGAATTAGCTGTGCGTTTTGATTGTTGAGTGGGGGACATTAGCCAACCTTAGGGACCATCGTCTTTTGTGGATTCATAGCCCCAGCTTGGGGGTGTCTTGATGTTGAGAACTAGAACAACAATAGTAAAGTTTGGAGGAATGTCCATCCTCTACAACGGGTTGCACATTTTATAAGAAAAGTGTCATTATTCATCATGTTAATGCATGCATAATGTTGATTTAGCTACTGTGCAATTCACTATGAGATATATTTGGTTATTATTGCTTGTTATGAACATAATGATGCATTTAAATCCCTCTTTATATGGTTGAATGTTTTTGTATGCTATTTCATTGTTTTTATGCACAATTAAGCAATTATATTTACATTTTTAAGAAGTATAGACAATTGCATGTGTATGAATTTCATGTTGTGGGTTATTTTTGCATTAAGATTTGGTAACAAAAAATTCTTTTATTGGGTCATTTTAGCTGTGACATGACCTAGATGGGGGTTGGGTACATTACAAAGTGGTATCAAAGCTTAATTTAAACACTAGACCCACATGGGATAAGAACCGTTGTGAATTTTAGTAAATTCATTGTTATATATTTGATCTATGATGAATTTGTGGGGGAAACAATGATAACTAGAGAGAAATTGCCAATTTCATGATAAAATTTTGAGATATAATTGTCTAAGGACTATCTGAGATGTTTAATGACATAAATCAATCGAATTGTGTAGTTAGGCTCAACCTACAAGGTCAAAATTCACATTTTAATGGAGGCCAACAAAACTATGATTTCAAAGGTCAAAATTCACATTTTAATGGAGGCCAATGGAACTATAATTTTTTATAAATTTAAAAAATTATAAGCATTTCAAAGGTTTCTAAGTTCTGGCCAATCAACGAAAAGGATTCATTTTCAACCATTTTGAAAAAGGATCAAATCAATCGTCGATATTCATTTTCGGTAGTTTAAAAAATGGATCAAATCAATGATCAAGATTCATTTTTGGTCGTTGGGAGGTTAGGACTGATCAATGGTCAAGATTCATTTTTGGGGTTTGAGAAATGGATCAAATCAAGGTTTGACATTCGCTAGCCAAGTGAGGTGATTTTTTATGGACCAACGACCAATATCATTCTAAATGGTAGATCAACAAGCCAGATTCATCGAATTTTTTATCAATTTTTTCTAAGTGTTTGAGTTGGCCAAAGGAAATGGTCAATGGTCGATGGATCGATTGTATGGTCATTCGATTCGATGAATTTTTTTTATCGAGCAAGAGGAATGTCCAATATTCAATGGACCAATGGTCAGGTCGGTCGATTTGACGAAGTCTTTTAATGGATAAAATGGAATGGATGACCATTGATGTATTTATAGTCGTGTTGGTTGATTCTAAGAAGTGTTTTGATCAATAAAGAGGAATATTCAACTATCGATGGACTGATGAGCCAGTGTCAGATGAATTCAACGAGGCGTTCGATTCATCCAAGAGAAATCATCAATGGCCAATGAAGAAAAGGGGATGATGATGTGCCATGCCACATATGAATCCATGTGTCATGCCATGTCAACATTCACATGGCATTCCACATCATCCAACTTGACACCTCATGATGATGAGCCATGCCATGTCAAAAATCACCACGTCATCCAAGAAATTGCTGACAATTGATGGTCAGGTCGATCAAATTGGAGAGGTGTTTTTGTCAATAAACAAGAGTGGTTGATGTCTGATGGGAAAATGGTTGGTTCAGTAACATTTCCAAGGATTTTCATCTACCAATGAAAATCATAGTTGATCAATGATTGGTGGTCAGGTCAATCGACTCATCGATGTGTTGCAATCGGTTTCCAAAGGAAATGAGATTATGACCGACAGAAGGGTCGATAGTTTAGACAGTTAGGGAAGATCTAAAAATGAGATCTAAACCTATTTTGAGATCAATGAATTTGATTTAAAGGTTGATATAACAGTAGAACAATCAATTTTCTATGAATTTTCTAGGTTTTTAAAGGTCATGAATTTGTGGGGCAATTTTGAGGCCCTAAGTCACGTTTTTAGACAATCAAAACCCACAAGAGCAGAGTGTACAAAGGTACATTGTGTCTTTTCATCTCAAATAAAATAACTTGGAGAGAGATATCCAACGAGATACTATGGGCACAAAATAAAGTTCATATGAAAAAATTACAACTAAAACAGTAAGGGTAAAATTTTGGCACTATATTACTTTCAGAGAGTATAACTCCTTACTCAGAAGTTTGTTTGAGGCAGAGAAGAAGTATATGGAAATTTAATGTGCCATAGAATACAACCATAGATCCATATTCAAGATATGGGTATGTAGAAATGTGCGGAAAGAGAAATAAGACACTTGTAACATACAAGGATAAATTGAGAAAAATAGTCAAAACTTCTCCAGACCATAACTTTCATCTCGGAGCTCTAATTGGAGAAAACAAATAGTCAATGGAAAGGTATTGACGAGGTGAAGAAATATGTCTACCCATAATTTTGAATTGGGAACCAAAAGTTTCTAACAGAGTAATAAACTAATTATGTAACAATAAGAAAGTGGAAATTGTAGCATGTGAATGTTGTAACGTTTCGCTCATAACTCAAAATGAGGAATGAGTATCGCTGTCAGAGAGTTGTTTCAGAGAAGATTGTATTTAAGGAATCACATTTTGGAATAATTCATTTATATTCTTTATAATTTGAAATGAAGAATGACCTGTAATCTAGTTAATAAATATTTTGCAATATGCTTAATTCTAATAGTAATTATTGCATGCACATTCTTGTAGAATTAGAGATACATAAAGCAAAATTTAGTTCCTGTATGAGAGTTAGAGATATGGATGATGCAAAAGGGTATTAAAACCATGAAGAAGAGATCATAAGCCTTCATGTCAGCATGGGTAATGCTAATATTGAGTCTAATGGGAGAAGAGACATGTAGGATCCTCTAACTATGAGAAGCCTACAAAAATAAGTGCAGAGCTATAGAGACGATAATGAATGGCTCATGAAAGATCAATAGAAGATACTAAAAATCATGAATATGTTTCAAAATAAATTCAACAATTTTTCTAACACAAAATAAGAAGCTAGTGTCAGGAAAGTGGAAGTGTCTAGGTCTCATGATAGGAGGGATGATCATGGAGGATCTAGATAGACAAGGATTATTAGGAGACATCAACATCATCATTCCCTAGGGTACTCAAACAGAAGAGAATATGCACGTTCAAGGTCAACAAGAAGACCAAGTGTGTCTCTAGTCATACATCAGAGAAGGATACATGGGTCATATAGCTTGCAAGGGGAGCTAAGGAAAATTGAGTCACCATATTTTGATTGAGAAAATAAGAAAGGAGAAGATGCAGAAGCATGGTTGTTTGGAATGACAAAATATTTCCAGTCAAATGACTACTCATCAAATGTAGAAGAAAGAATTGTATCCTACCACCTTCAAGGAAAGGAATCGATGTGGTGGGATAGGCTAAATAAGGTTAAGCACCTTGATGAGAATATAACTTCTTAGAAGTAGTTCAAGAAATATTTTCAGGAACAATACTTATCAAAGCAATGCTATGAAAAAAATATGCAAGGTTTCTTTGAACTCAAACTTGGGAAGATGAGAATTGATGAATATGAGATAAATTTCTTGGAAATTCTCAGGTATGTGAGATTTACCAAATATTTGAAGGTCAAAATTCATAGGGTCCCTAGTGGATTGCCATCCTTCCACGAGGATAAAATTCAGTTTGATGAATCCAAGTATTTAGAGGAATACATAAGGAAGTATACATATTTCTATGAGAAAAATAGAGGAAGGAAAGCATTCCAAAAGGATTGGGATGACAATAAGAAAGGAAAGATGGATCAACAGAAGAAAGGATCAAAACTACCTTTCATAAGGAATAGATATCAAGCATAGAAGTAAGTGCAACCATCTCAAGGCGATAAAAAAATGATAGAGTCCTTGGGAAAAGGGCCAAGAAAACAACCCATAAAGTGTTGGGGATGTGAAGGAAATCACATGTTTAAATATCGTCCTCACCGGGGAGATAAAATGAATACTATGCATAGCATCAAGCAAGAGGAGATAGTAGAGGATGTGGGAAAAAGCATACAAAGGATCTATGTATCCTTGGAAAATAGACAAATAGACTATCAATCCCACATAATTGAAGTGGAAGTTAAGATTGATAATCATCCCATAGCTATTTAAATTGATTATGGATCTATTCATAGCTATATAGATCCAAATATAGTTGAAATATTTAAATTGAAGAAATGTAAGCATGAAAAGTATTGGTTAGTTCAGCTAGCTACTGGAACCAAGAGAATAATTAATGAGTTTGTTAAAGAATGATCTATAAACATGAATGGAATTAACACTAAGGAATATTTAAACATCATACCTCTTGGGTATTATGACTACTTGATTGGTATGGATTGGCTAGAAAATCATTGTCTTGTTTTATATTGTTATAATAAAGTTTTCATGTGTCTTGACGAGGAAGGGAAATCTAGGATAGTGTGAGGTATTCCAAGGTCTATATATATCTGAGAGATTTCATCATTGCAGTTGAAAATAAGTTTTAGAAAAGGGTGCTAGATATATGTAGCCCATATGGAAGAGCCAATGAAGGATAAAGAGCCAAGTATTGAATATTATCTAGTCTTAAAGGAGCTTGAAGATGTGTTTGAGGAGTTGAAAGGATTACCACCAAAGAGGGATATAGATTTCTCTATTGACATAATTCCTAGAGCTTCCCTAGTATCCAAGAATCCTTATAGAATGAGCACACCAGAGCTAAAAGAGTTGAAAATGCAGCGAGAAGAATTGTTAAAGAAAGGGTACATATTCCCAAGGGTGCCCCCGAACTTCTTGTCAAGAAAAAATATGGAACATGGAGGTTGTGTATTGAATTCAGGCAAATGAACAAGGTTACAATCAAGAAAAAATATCCTTTGCCAAGGATTGATGATCTTTTTTACCAGTTGAAATGAGAAAAGATATTGTCCAAGATTAACTTAAGGTCAGGCTATCATCAAGTAAGAATCAAAGAAGAATATACCAACAAAACAACCTTTCGGACACGGTATGTGCATTATGAATTTATGGTGGTTCCTTTTCGATTGACAAATGTGTAGTCTACATTTATGTTTCTCATGAATGGGGTGTTTAGATATTTACTGGAAAAGTTTGTAATTGTATTCTTGGATGATATTCTTATATATTCCATGAAAAAATAGGAGCATGAGTGACATTTGAGGATGGGGATGGAAGTGTTGAGAGAGCACCAATTGTATGCCAAATTGAGTAAATGCACTTTTTTCCATTGTGGTTCATGACGTGAAGCTCGCTACGTCCACAATAATCCCCCTCAAAATTTGGATAACATAGGAGGGTCAAGTATTTCAATAATATTTGGCTCACAAAGAGTAGCATGTCACATATATGAGACTCGAACCTAGGTGGGAAAGAGAAAACTCCCCACGCCAACCAATTGAGCTACAACCACTTGACTGAGTAAATACACTTTTTATCAAAAGAAGATCCATTATTTGGGTCACATTGTTTCATAAGATGGCATAACAGTGGATACAAAAAATATTAAAGAAATCAAAAGTTGGCCAATGCCAACAAACATTTCATAGGTTAGATCGTTTATGGGTCTAGATGGTTACGATAGAATATTCATTGCATGATTCTCCAATATTGCACACCCAATAAAATATTTTCAAAAGAAAGGAGTAAGGTTTGCATGGAGTGCTAAGTGTTAAGACAATTTCTAGTGCTTAAAGGATTTCGTAACCAATGCACCTATTTTGAAAGTTGTAGATCTAGATGAGGATTTTATTATGTGCATAGAGGCATGCAAGGAAAGGATCGATGGGGTCCTTATGCAAAAATGGACATGTAATTTGTTATGGGTCTAGAAAATTGAAGGAGCATGAAATAAATTATGCTACACATGGCATAGAGTTGGCAGCCATATTACATGTCGTAAGGATGTGGAGGCATTACTTTATGGGAAGAAAATTTGAGTTAAGTACTTTCCATAGTGGTCTAAAATATTTGTTTGAATAACCAACAATAAATTTCAGACAAACTAGATGGATGGAATTTCATAGAGAATATTACTTTGACATCAAACATATAAAGGGAAAAGAGAACAAGGTAGCTAATGCACTCAACAGAAGAGTGCATAAAATGCATTCTACAACCATTAGTATGTACATGGAATATTTAAAAGAAATAATTCTAGAGCTTCTAACAACAAACCAACATTATGTTCAAGTCAAAGAAATCTTACAGCTAAATGATATACAAAAAAAATACAAGGATTACAAGCTAGAATAGGATGGAATCCTCTTATTTTAGAATAGAGTTTATGTTCCCAATTCTTAGGAATTGAGAAATTTGTTTTTGAAGGAGATGCATAATTTGTCATACGTTGTGTTAGAATAATGTAAATGTTCTTGTTTAACCATAGACAATGCTACACCATTGTCACCCAACCATAGGAACACAATAAACCCCAAAGAAACTTAAACTTTGACAAAAAGAATGATTCTGAGAAGCCACACCATAACCAATAGATGACCAAGAGAGCACACCTTCTCCAAGGGTAGTGCACAAGAGAAAGTATCGGAAAGACCGAACAAGAGAAAACCATACAACTATAGTTGTTACTGCTCCTCCTCCAAGCTTGTGCATTGTTTCCGGTTTCCTAAGTGAGAGTAAGTGAGTGAACAGATGAGCCAAGACATCCTCTATTTATAGTGTTTCCAGTCACCAGTCTGGGCCAACTGGTCTTCATGGAGAATAATATCTTAATATTATATATTTTGCTGAGTTGACATGTCTTCTAGGGTTTTCACACATCTGTTTAGGGTTTCTCTTGCTTTCCGAATATTTTATTCTAGTCAAAGGTTACATATGGAGGTTAATACCTCCCGTAGCTACCACAATATCAACACTCCTTATTAGCTAGGGAGATATTGATGGTATCAAACACATCCATCCATATTCACATGGCATGGGAAAGACTCACATAGTCTTGTAGACCATTCTATAGGTAGCATCATCATAGATCAAGTCACGAGTATCATCATCACTATCAACATCATGTGGTAGCAATATGGAATCAAAACATATCGTCGTACTTGTTATTGTTATTCTTATATCATAGACAATATCACAATATCCATGACCCTCATTTATCTATATTGATGATCCATCTCCACCACCATGTGTCTAGCATCTCGGGTCATTCTTGTCCCATGACAAGAATCATGACCTCATCGATGCCACATTCACCTCATAGTTGATCCTCTCATAGGATCACTCTGTGAATGCATTTAGCTCGATGCTATCAGACACATGTGTCTAGCACCTCAGGTCGTTCTTGTCCCATGAAAATAATTATGACCACATCGGAGCCACAAGCACCTCATGGTGATCCTCGCATAGGATCACTCTATGAATGCATTCATCTCAATGTTATCAAACACATGGAATTATACCTCAAGCACCTCAAGTCTCCAGTCCGTCGAAGACTACATCAAGGCACATCTACTCTAGATGTAGATGTTCCCTATATCCCTTTGTATGAATTCTAGTTCCTATGGATATTGATTTGTCTCGATGCTTATCCGAGATACTCACCTACTTGTGAGAGTTTCATGGCTCGATGTAATTCACACATAGGATATCTAGCAACAACTCGAATCTTCAGTCTGTCAAAGATTTCATCTGGGCCTATTCCCACATGATCAAGTTTTTCTGATCAATATTGGAATATTGGCATGATTTTGTAATCATCAATAATCCCCCATGGAAACATTTGCATTCCTACCTAACTTGTCCCAGACAAAAGCTTAGCGCAAATTTCAGCTATTTTTTCATCTGTGAATAAGTGATGGAGCCTCACTTCTCCTTCCTACACCATTTATCTGATGAAGTCCTGCAAGATCCTTTGAAAATACACCCTACTTCATATCTTGTGTCACTTGCTATGATATATGACTGAGTGATACACATATATGATTCCCTGCTTGTTTGGAAATCCTACTCTATCCCAAGATGAAGTAGCACCCCAGGTACTAGATCTGTCTTCCGCACTCCCAATATAAAAACTGTATAACTTAGAAGCCATACTTCATCATTTGAGATAAATCATATCTATCTGTACCACAACATAGGTACCTGTACACTGTGTTGTAACCTAATAATACGGTCATGGCTCAACTATATACTAGCACAAGGTGCTCTCTACAAAGAAAATGCATATCCCATCACACAACTTCCTCAGATGTGTCGTCATAGGTGTGGCCATGGAATTTTTGTCCATCATGTCAAACCTCTTCAGTATCCTTACTGAAGATCTCATCTGGTGCCAACCATGCTTCCAATCCTGTCAATATCCTTAATCTCAAACTATGAAATCAACTCCCTCTATCTGAGAGAATCCTCGGACCACGCTTCAGTTTGCTACATACCCCTTTGCATTCTGCAAAGTTTAACGAAACTATGTTGGATTCTTCTTGATCATTGACTCCCTCTAATTCTAACTGCCTCTCATATTTATCTCGTATGACCTGTCTAGAACAAGAAACAAGAACCAAAAAGACAATCTCCATGGTATCCTCCATGGAAGATATCCTGCTTGGAGTCTAGGACAGTAACCAAGAACATCTCCTAAAAGAGATCAACTTCATTTCATAAACAATAACCATTTACATAAGAAAAATAATATCTCATAGAGAGGATATTAGCAAGTGTATCTCTTGTATTAAGGGGTTAGTATAATGATCATAACTTCAATAGATCAAGATGCATCATAAGATCATGATAATTCCATAACAACTAGAGACATATTAATTTTAAATAATCAAACTTGGAGTCTTCACTTATAGGGAGGGTGTGCTTATTCCTTTGAATGTATTGAAGTCACTACTTGGAAAAGGTCTCTTTTACATCCCTTGCAAACACACTCATGTTTTTTCCGATTATATAACTTGAAAAGAATATACAAGTACATACCTTTGAAATTTGTAGTATCTTTCAGCTTGTCTTCTAATATGAAACTAGACACCATCTTGACAAGAAGAAGTTAGAAACTGAATCAAAAGGTTAAATTATTAGAACAAGCTAGAAACCCTGAAATTTCAACTTTGACCACAAGAATCAATTTTGACCAAAAGTCAACCTTTGACTTTGACCCAAAAACTCAAACTTGAAGTTTTTGTTGGTTGAGGGCACTAGAGGGTGTGTTAGGCTAGGGAGCGCTAGAATACCCAAAAATTAGTTCCAATGCTTCACTGAAAGTGCCCAAAAAATTTGGTTTAGGGTTTGTTGCAGCTACAAAATCAGAAACCCTAGTTGCAGGTGCAACTGGTGCTACAACAATATTGACAAGGAACTCTCGATCTACATTCTAGTGGTTAAACTATTCTGAAGGTATTGTTGGCCCATAACCTATTAGAATAATGTAGATGTGATATTTTAACCATAGAAAATGTTACACCATTGTCACCCAACCATAGGCACAAAATACACCCCCGAGCACCTTAACCTTTGACAGAAAGAATGATTCTCAGAAGCCACACCAAAACCAACATTTGACCAAGAGAGCACACCTTCTCCAAGGGTATCACACAAAATAAAGTATCAGAAATACTAAAAAAGAGAAAATCATACAACTGTAGTTGTTGCTACTCCTCCAAACTTGCACATTGTTTCTCATTTCCTGAGTGAGAGTAAGTGAGTGAACAAATTATCCAAGACATCCTCTATTTATAGTGGTTCTAGTCACCAGTTTGGGCTGACATGTCTTCCTGAAGGATAATATCTTAATATTATATATTATGCTGAGACGACATGTCTTCTAGGGTTTTCACACATCTGTTTAGGGTTTCTCTTACTTTTGGAATATTCTATTCTAGTCAAATCTTACATACGGAGGTTAATACCTCCCGCAGCTACCATAATATCAACACGTTGGGCATATCATAAAACTATTACAGTTGTAAGAGGACAATATATTTGGCCTGATATGAAGGAATATGTCATTGATTATTTGGCCAGATACATGATGTTTTAGAAGGTAAAGGTTGAGCACAAACATCCAGTGGGATTGTTGCGGTCATTTCCCATTCCTGAATGGAAATGTGAAGTTGTTATTATTGATTTCATTACCAAATTTCCTAGAAATAAAAGGAAACATGATTCCATGATGGTAGTGGTGGACAAGGTTACAAAGTATGTGCATTTCATTCCAGTAAAAGTAACTCATAAGGCAACCAATATTGCAGAAATTTATATGAAAGAAATTGTTAAGTTGCATAGAGTGTCTAAGGAAATAGTGTCAGACGAAGATCCCAAGTTCACTTACAATTTTTGGAAGGGGTTTTTTAAAGGGGTTTGGGACCATTCTGAATTTCAACACAACATATCACCCAAAGTCATATGGGTAGACAGAAAGGATTAATCGGACAATTGAAGACATGTTGAGAATGTATGTAATGGACAAGCCTTCTAGGGGGAGGAAAATATCCATTTAGTTGAGTTTGCTTAGGATAATGGGTATCAATAATCATTGAAGATGAGTCCATTTGAAGCATTATATCGAAAAAAAAATGCAACACACAAGTAAGTTGGAATAAACCACCAACAAAGTCGTGATTGGGTCAGAATTGTTAAACGGAATGGAAGAACGTATAGTAAAGATCAGTCAAAATTTGAAAGTTGCACGAGATTGATAGAAGATTCATGCTAACAAAAATATAACATATAGATAATCCAAACTAGGAGAGCATGTGTTTTTAAAAGTTAAATCCAAGAGAAGCTCGTTGAAATTGGGAAGTTGCCCAAAGTTGGCAATGAGATATTGTGGGCCTTTTGAGTTCTTAGAAGAGATAGGGCCAGTTGCATACATGCTATAATTACCTGCATATATGATAATTCATAACGTGTTCCATGTGTCTTTATTAAAAAAATATGTACCTGATCCTAATCACGTGATTGATTGGAATGTGATCCAGGTGGAACACAAAGGGAATTTTGGGGTGGAACCAATGCACATCCTGGACAGACAAGTCAAAGTTATTACAAACAAATCCATCATATTGGTAAAGGTTCAATGGACCTATTATGATCCTGAAGACTCTACATGGGAGCATGTTGAAGCCATGTGGGAATCATACCCACAATTTTTTGAAAATTTTGAAGACAAGTGAATGTACATTTGTACATAAGCGAGTGAAGAATCCATTTTGGTAGCTGAAGTTCCTGGAGCCATGTTGGCAACCACCAATCATGTCAAATTTTATCATAATTAAAAGTCATCACAAAGAGATAAAATATTTTTGTAGCTACCTCCCCCTTACATTTATAAACGTTTCTGTCTTTTGGCCCCAAGGAGATTTATTGGGCTAGCTTATTATATGAGTTTTTTTTGTTTTTATTTTCATTTGCTTTGTTTAAATTTCATGACTGCAAACATGAAATTGAAACAAAAACTTGGCTTGGTTAATCATTCTGCAGTTTGTGATTTCTTCTTTTCTTTTACCAAAGACATTACACCTTAAGGGGACCTATACGTTTATAAGTTTTATAAGCTTATTGATTAATCCACTGCCACATTTTTATGCACTATGGGAAATATGATTTGATCATATCTATGGTTGATTGTATGGTTTTAATTCTTGATATGTCTAGTCGCGCACAACCTTGGATTAACATTTGAAATGTGTTCCTTACTCTTACCAGTCATATCGCTTTCATATCAACCTGGTACATGATTGATATACTAACAAATGCACATCATCCTATTGTCCTCAACATTTAAGGATTTCATTCATTATTCGAATAGCCAGTTGATAATGGTTGGGGTTTAATCTTCATTATGAATAATGGTTCTTGTGCCTGCGCATCCTTTGGTTTTCTGTCACACCAAACTTAAATTATCAAACATTACAACCTCCCAAGTTCGTAGGTATCGATCTGTTTCGATTTTCATAGACCTCTCCTTGTTATTTGTTTATTAGAAGACAAAGACTCCCTCTCATGGTATTTACTGGGTCTGTTTGATAGCAACCATGGACCTCGTGGTTTTAATTGAACCTAATGGCTCTCAGGCCCTTCTTGCCCATGACATTGCCTTAAACAATTTACAGGTGCATGGTTGGGATATTTTCATCCGAAAATTCGAAGGTTATAACCTGGCAATCGCATAGGTTTTTTTCTCAAACATTTGATGGATTTAGAGCCAAATTTGGGGATCTTAAATTGGAGGTCACATAGGACTCTATATCCTGAGAAACATGACTATCACAGGAAGGAGAAATATGGTTCAAAAACGCCAAGCTAGAAGGCATGCCTTGGAGCCTGTTCATGATCTCTAGGAAATAAACATGCTTCCCTAAAGGGACTCCTATTACCCTATTGAAACCTCGATGGCACGACCTCCTTCTAATTCTGAAACAGTTTATAACGTGTGAGGGTAGGTATGGTTTAGTGTTTTTGTATCATATCCAACTGTTGATGTTGTTCCTAGGGTTTAAGCTAAACATGCGATTTTATTTGTTGATGAGCCTGCATAAGATTTCAAAGCGTTATAAGAAATAGATTTTAAACCCTCTGTCTAGCCTCTTTCACCATGGTCTTATACGAATCTTGCTACTGTCGCGTCTGTCTCAAATTGGAGACACTTGGGAAGACTTCCTCTGTCGAAACAATTTTTCCCTACCTGAAATCATAGTGAACTCGCCTATGCATTCAAATATAAATCCCAATCCTTGTAACCCTATGACTGAAAGTCAAGGTGTCGATTCACATAGAGACTGTGAGCTCATTGAACCCATTTTTGTTGCTATGCAATACCCTCTGGGTAAAAAACCCCAATATAATTTTGTACCCAAGAAATCATTAGAAGAGGTAGTGGATGTATTGAAGGAGAGGGTTTCTCCTTCTCTTGCTATTGAGCCGACTCAGATTTGCATGACAAACCAATTGTTAAGAAAAATCGTAAGAAGAAGAAACAGGGTAACTCGAACCCGAGTTTCATAAACAAAAGACAAGCCAGGTTAATTTCCTAGAGTCTAATAAATCAACAACAGGATCATCTGAGCTCGATCTCGGTGATCAAGGTCGATGATCACTTAACCAATGACGAGATCAATGATTTCCTTTCCCAAGAAGATGTGGATAACCAGGGTCTCAGAAATGAAATTGTTAGCAAAGATACACAATACAATTTTGTTTATAAACTACCTCGATTTCTAAAAGACCAAAAGGGATTTGCTCGCATAGGCCATGATTTGAAACAATATATAGGAAAAACCGAAGCACCCATTGCTGAGTACACTCAACCTTGACCTGCTATAGCACTGGTACACTGTGATAATTGTCTGGACTGGGTAGAACACTACTACAGGGACATACCATATTTACAGGCACAATTAACACATTTGACAGCTCGAAATTCTCTCCTTGAACGAGAAAATCAAGAGTTGAAGGCATGTGCAGATCGAGCAAGTAAAAGTCTTAAAAGAACCAGTAGTGTGATCATAAAAAATGCAACCAATTTCAATTCCATCATTAACTCAGAACTATCCGACCCTTCACTGTGGAATTTCTAGAATGGTAAAAGTGGTTTTGTTTTTCTTTGATTTTTTTCTGTTATAAAAGTCAAATAGGAATATTTATTTTGATTTTCTTTCTTAATATAAGACTAGCTACAGAATCTCAAGATTCTATAGCCAGTCTATTTCTAAATGTTAGTTTGTATTATTTTCTAAAAATCGATTCTGTTTTGTCGTTTACAGGAAAATAATAATTATGGTGCTATTCACAAGGAGAAGCCATCATGGATTATACGTTGTATAGTTTAGTAGTTTCTTTTTTGTTTGATACAACTATTTCATTATGTAATTAATTTTGAAAAAAAAACTCCTACACCAATGGTTCTCTGTTGTACTATTTTTGTAAGGCAATCTATTCTTTTGGTATTACCCTTTATCTTGCATGATAAGAGGTTATCAATGCAAGACTAGTTTAAATAGTGATTGTTGTTAGTAGTAAAGAGAACTTTGGTTGGAATACAGTATGTACATGTGATTTTGAGAATGGATAATGGGAAAGTAATTCACCATTGGCTTTAGACCTGTGTGATGCTTGTTCCATTATGTTCTTCTATTACTTTTGTATTATGAGATATCAATATGATTGATTTAGCTTTAGCCTGGTCATCATTTGTTGTTTCATATTGCTAACTATTTAGATGTTGTCCATAATTTGTCATTCCATTTTGTATGTGTGATCAATCTATCATTTAATTATTATTTAATTTATTTCAGATATTAAATGATTGATAGTATCGATACTCAGAATTGAGTTTTCTCTCGTTCTTAAATATTGATTATCGTAAGATCATAGGATTTTTAATTAGTTTTTATTTTGTTCTATTCTCACTCCAACACATTAAACGCTTCATTGAATTTATTCTGGAAAGTACTAGTTTTGTTTTGTCACAGGTTTCCCTCACATGAAGGACAAGTAGGAGCCCGAACGATATAGAAAGATAAGCTCAGTTTCGTTAATCAGTTATAGGTTAGTCTGTGCGTTATTTAGTTAAATTATTTATTAATAAAATGATGATTGCATGAATTAGCTTTGACTGTTTATGTATCGTTGTTTCAATTGTATTTTCTTAGTACTTATTAGTTTTAAATATTTGAACATTCAAAAAGAAAACAAAAATATTTATGTGCTTTCTTTATCTCATTTAGAAACACTTTTAAGAACATTCATTTCGCAAGATTTCAAGTAAACCTTGCAAGCTGTATATACATTGTTTATAATCATTTGTACATATTCATGTTTCTATTTGAACACTTGCAATTAGTAAACTTATATTCTTAGTATCATAGCCTTAGATTAGTTTATTTATTTTATCATTTTTAGGACTTTAGTTGGCTAATGGAGCCATTAAACCTGTTGGGTAATTTCATTCCAAACGACTTAGGTTAATTAGACAACCCCGATTCGGATTTAACCTTCCAGTTGACGGTGCGTCATTTACGCCTGTTAACAAATGGCGTTAGAAGGAGGGCCGAGGTAAATTTAGTGATTAAATGTTTTATCCCTCAGCATGTTATAATTCCATATTTATAAATTCTTCTTTGGTGTCATCTTGAAATGCACTAGAATGTAGGCCAGACTGACAAGCTGGCCTTGTAGGAGTCTTTGTTTCGAATGTATTTAATTCCCCATGGCTCCCCAAATCACTGTGTTGGAACATGGTTTCCACTTCTCATTACCTGATATTCCTAACGAGACAATCTCTCGCTTGTCCAAACTCACCTTTGATGGTGGGGGGGGTGTATCTACTAAAGACCATATTAACAAGTTTTGGTGTAAATGCATCAAGCATGATATTTCTGATTTAAAGGTTTTATGAAGATTGTTTGCTTTTACTTTTAGGGGTTGGATTAAACATTGGTTTGAGTCTTTTCTAGCATATCACATTTTGTTTTGGTTTCAATTTGTAGAGGAATTTTTAGATTCTTTTGAAAACTATGATTACAATCAATTATGTGAAGAATTTCGGACTTTTCTAATCAATGACAATTCATCTCCAGAAGTCCTTTCAACAAGAATCCATCATGTTCTCTGTAAATTTAATCTTGATGACATGTCATTTGTACTAAATCTCCTCTATGATGCTTGCATCCCTTTCATCCAGTCATATTCAATCATGAATGATGAATCAGTTACAAATCCTATCACTCAATTGCGAGAAGAATTTTGTTCGTAGGATGAGAGGAATCGATCCGAAAATTTTGAACAAGCAAGGGAGGTAGAATCTATTGAAAATATTCTTACTGACAATCAATTTGCTTTTTCCTATGAATCATTGTATTTTAGTCCTCGACCATCGTGGAAGAAGATTCAATGTTGGGTCAAGGTGAATGTCCTCATTCTTCTAACTCTTGCTCTGATCGGTTCTTAAATTCAGTTCTTGAAGAACACTTAGGTGACAAAAATCATCTTAAGCATTCTAACATTCCTATAAAACTGATTAGAGATGTAAATCTACAATTTGAAGAAGAAACCTTAAACCTTCATCCACAAATCATACCTTATCCACATGAAAGATTAGATGTCTTTTGTGAAAGTTTTAAATTGTCCATCATACATGAGGAAAATTTAGATGATCATATTATGTTAAAGGATTTATCACCAAAACAGAGTGAAAGTTTTAAGGAAAGTAGAGAGGAATGTCTTGAGAATACTATTGTTAAATATCATAGCTCAAGAGATTATTTTCATATGCTCATTTTTTATTCCTTTTACTCTTTATATCTTGATCTCTTCTTAGATTCTGGTGGACATGATACTTTACCCACGATATCTTACTCTTTTTGTCACAATCAAATCTTTTCGATATGTCAAGATTTGGTGAAATTAATTCCAAACATAACATTTATGAAGTTGGATTTGATGCTCTTTCACTTTCATCACTCGCATAGGAAAAATACATGTTGAAAGATGATTTTACATGATTTATTTCTGAAAAATATAATGCAATCATTCTCATGGAGATCAAATATTCTACATTGCATATTCGTTCTTTGATTGATTAGTTCAAATTTTAATGTTTATGCTTCACATTTTGAAACAATCAATCTCATCAAAGGAAGCGATCAAACCAATGATCTAATTGATGTAAAGAAACCTCTTATGATCTGTTCCCCATTGATATATCCATTTCATCAAAGTCATAGTTTGCATCCTAATGACACAATCTTAGAATGGATGGAGGATTCATATATCAAGAAGTTTCAAGAGAATGGTAAGGTCGTGCTTTCTTTTTTTTTAAATGAATATATAGGAAGTAAGCATGACATGATTTTTTTTAGATTCTCCATGTGAAGAAATTGATGAACACTTGGAGAATTGTCAGGAGGATGGAGCACTTCGGCCTTGGCCGATGGTTATGTTAGGTCCCCATAATATTGACAAGTTTTCCAAACTTACTTACACTCTTCCATGCCATTATGACCCATATCATGAAAATATTGCATAATGGTTGGGGGATTCATATATAAAGAAGTTTCAAAAGAATGGTAAGGCCATTCTTTCTTTGTTTTTAAATGAATATATAGGAGGTAAGCATGACATATTTCTTTTGTATCTTCAAATATTACATTCTTTTATTCTGATTTTTTACTTTCTATGCCTTACAAGATTGAACATGCTCTTGTGGTTGCACTGGAAATACGATTTTACTTAGCGTTTTGATCTATTTAGTAGTTAGAGTAGGTTTAGGAGTAGGTTTCCTTTAGTTTTCTTTCTCATTGTTTCTTTTGTAATAATGTAGTTATTAACACAAGTGGGAACACCAAGAGAACCATAATATGAATCTTGTCAGGGAAGTCCACTTTATATATTTTTCTCTCTTCTTTTCAATGAATATTTGTTTTCAAAAACACAGTATCATAATGAAAATTTTAAATGGAAAGTAAAGAGATAAGTAAATTTGAACTATCGATTCAACCCTAACCCAAGGTGCCACGAGTAGGACTACACTCATATTAATAAGGATTTTTCTATTCCCTTTTAGTCTCTCAAGAGATATTTCGCTTGATGAATTCTGATCCACCCTCTTGTAAATATTTTTAATTTTATTTTCTATTTTTAATTTTGGTTCTTTCCATTTTTCTTGATTTTGATTTGTTTTATAAATAATTATGTCTAAATCACCATTCATTTGTTGAATGGAATCATAATTTTTATTCATTAGCAACAATTGATAATTGTTCAAGCACCCAAACAATAAACACTAAACTCATATCAACGGAAGTAAGTTTCTGTTCAATCAGTGTTTCTGGTTTCTCATTAAAATTACAAGAAGAAATACATCCAATTCTATGACTGTACTACTTTTTGAGTTATTATCAAAATGCTTGATCTATCGTTAACTGTCTCTAAAATTTATTCCATCTGTGCCCCTGATATAAATTTTTGGTGATGTAGAGATATCTGCTTCACCCAACGTGTCACCATTGTTGGAAACCACCAATTTTGTCAAATTTTATCATAATTAAAAGTCATCACAAAGAGATAAAATCTTTCTGTAGCTGCCTCCTCCTTACATTTATAAACGTTTATGTCTTTTTTCCTCAAGGAGATTTATTGGGATAGCTTATTATATGAGTTTTTCATTTTCATTTTTGTTTTCTTTGTTTAAATTTCATGACTGCAAGCATGAAATTGAAACAAAAACTTTCCTTGGGTAATCATTCTGCAGTTTTTGATTTCTTCTTTTCTTTTACCAAAGAGATTACACCTTAAGGGGACCTATATGTTTATAAGTTTTAAGTTTTATAAGCTTATTGATTAATCCACTGCCACATTTTTATGCATTGTGGGAAATATGATTTGATCATATCTATGGATGATTGTATGGTTTTAATTCTTGATATGCCTAATTGTGCACAACCTTGGATTAACATTTGAAATGTGTTCCTTTCTCTTACCAGTCATATCACTTTCATATCAACCTGGTACAAGACTAATGTACTCATAAATACACATCATCCTATTGTCTTGAACATTTAAGGCTTTCATTCATTATTCGAATAAGCAACTGATAATGGTTGGGGTTTAATATTCATTATTCATAATGGTTCTTGAGCCTGCGCGTCCTCTGGTTTTCTGTCACTCCAAACTTAAATTATAAAACAAGAGATCCTCCCAATTTCGTAGGTATCGGGTCGTTTCAGTTTTCACATACCTCTCCTTGTTATTTGTCCATTGGAAGACGAAGACTCCCTCTTTTGGTATTTACTGGGTATTTTTGATAGAAACCATGTCCCCCATGGTTAGAATTTAACCTAATGGCTCTCAGGCCGTTCTTGCCCATGATGATGCCTTAAACGATTTACAAGCGCACGGTTGGGATATTTTCATCCAAAAATTCAAAGGTTATAACCTGGCAGTCACACATTTTTTTTCTCAAAAATTTGATGGCTTTAGAGACAAAGTTGGGAATATTCAATTGGAGGTCACAAAGGACTCTATATCCCAAGCAACAGGACTGTCACAGGAAGGAAAAAAATGGTTCAAAACGCCAAGCTAGAAGGCGTGCCTTGGAGTCTGTTCATGATCTCTAGGAAATCGACATGCTGCCCTAAAGGTACTTCTATTACCTTCTTGAAACCTTGATGGCACAGCCTCCATCTGATTCTGAAATAGATTATAACGTGCAAGGGTAGGTATGATTTAGTGTTTTTGTATCATATCCGACTGTTGATGTTTTTCCTAGGGTTAAAGCTAAACATGCCATTTTGTTTTTTGACGGTCCTGCATAATATGTCAAAGAATTATAAGAAATAGAGTTTAAACCCTCTATCTAGCCTCTTTCACCATGGGCTTATACGAATCTTGTTGTTGTCGCGTCTAGCTCAAATTGGGGACACTTGGTAAGACTTCCTGTGTCGAAAATATTTTTCCCTACCTGAAAGCACAATGAACTTGCCTTTGCATTCAAATATAAATCCCAATCCTTGTAAACCTATGACTGAAAGTCAAGGTGTAGATTCACATAGAGACTGTGAGATCATTGAACCCATTTCTGTTTCTATGCAAGATCCTCTGGGTAAAAAACCCCGATATAATTTTGTACCCAAGAAATCATTAGAAGAGGTAGTGAATGTATTGAAGGAGAGGGTTTCTCCTACTCCTGCTATTGAGTCGACTCAGGGTTTGCATGGAAAAATCACTGTTAAGAAAAATTGTAAGAAGAATAAATAGGGTTACTCAGACCTGAGTTTCATAAACAAAAGACAAGGCAAGTTAATTTCCAGGAGTCTGAGAAATCAAAAGCAGGATCATATGAGCTCAATCTCGGTGATCAAGGTTGATGATCACTTAACTGATGATGAGATCAATGATTTCTTTTCCCAAGAAGATGTGGATAACCAGGGTCTTGGAAATTTAATCATTAGCGAAGCTACACAATACGATTTTGTTTCTAAACTACCTTCGTTTCTAAAAGACCAAAAGGGCTTTGCTAGCATAGGCCATGATTTGAAACAAGCTACAGGAAAAACCGAAGCACCCATTGCTGAGTACACTCAACCTCGGCCTGCTATAGCACCGGTACACTGTGACAATTGTATGTACTGGGTAGAACACTACTACAGGGACATACCATATTTACAAGCACAATTAAAACATTTGGCATCTTGAAATGCTCGGCTTGAACAAGAAAATCAAGAGTTGAAGGCATGCACAGATCGGACAAGTAAAAGGCCCAAAAGAACCAGTAGTGTGATCATAAAAAATGCAACCAATTTCAATGCCATCATTAACTCAGAATTATCTGACCCTTCACTATCTAATTTCTAGAATGGTAAAAATGGTTTTGTTTTTCTTTGATTTTATTCTATTATAAAAGTCAAATAGGAATATTTATTTTGATTTTCTTTCTTAATATAAGACTAGCTACAGAATCTCACGATTATGTATCCAGTCTATTTCTAAATGTTATTTTGTATTATTTTCTAAAAATCAATTCTGTTTTGTTGTTTACAAGAAAATAATAATTATGGTGCTATTCACAAGGAGAAGCCATCATGGATTATACGCCATATAGTTTAGTAGTTTCTTTTCTGTTTGATAAAACTATGCCATTATGTAATTAATTTTGAAAAACAAACTCCTACAGGAGTGGTTCCCTGTTGTACTATTTTTGTAAGGCAATCTATTTTTTTGGGATTACCCTCTATCTTGCATGATAAGAGGTTGTCAATCCAAGACTAGTTTAAATAGTGATTGATGTTAGTAGTAAAGGGAATTTTGCCTAGAATCACTAGTACATATTGTAAAAATTTCGACGTTCTATTTGCGACGTTATGGACAAAATTGGCCATACTGTTGAAAAATAGAGGAAATTTTAATATTTTTTTTCCATATTGCCCGATAAAGTCGCTATTGCCATGTTGACATCTCTCTTGCCACGTTGTTGTCTCTCTTGCCACGTTATCATCTCTCTTGCCATGTTTACCACATAGTCATCTCTCTTTCCATGTTTGTGACACAATCGTCTCTCTTGCCATGTTTGTGAAGATAGTTGTCGCAGTTGCGACATTGTGGAAACTAGGTTTTCCCCCTCCAATGGTCACCTAGTATTTTGACCAAGTCAACTTTGATTTGGTCAATGATCGTCGGAATTGCGAAGTTATAAAATCTATAAATATGTTTCATTTTATGGATGTTGTGACATGTTTTCTATAATAACGACACTTCAAAAAGGGTTTGCGGGTCTTCTCGGTTAGAGTACAACTATTAAAAGACATTGTACTAGGGCTCTTCTCATTTCATTTGAATTTTTTGATCGGTCAAATTTTAAAGGAAACAACTATTAAAATACAGTTTACTAGGGCTAGAGTACATGATGGGCAATGGTGACCTGTGAATGGGGCCAACGTTGATTTTTTTTCAAAATTTTTCTGTATAAAATCATACATTGTTGACTCTTGAAACCCTCCCATATCGTCAAGGCATGTGTCTAGTCTAACATTGTCGAATTTCGATGCGTACAGGCACATATTGAAGAAATTTCAAAGTTGGCCCCATTCACTACTCAATATGTGGGGTCGGTGCATGAATTTTTTGTGGTTGAATTGGAAGTTCCATAACATTTCAAGAGAGTTCCAACAAAGATTCTACAGATGGAAACAATGACATTTGACAATGAGATGGCCATTATGAATGTTGTTGCAAACATGGATGATCTCAAAGATTATGTGGTCGTGACATCATACATCCTAGATTCTTGAAACCCTCCCATACCATCAAGTCATGTGTCTAGTCTAACCATGTCAAATTTCGATGCATACAGACACAGATTGAAGAAATTTCAACGTTGGCCCCATTCACTAGTGCTCACTATGCAGGGTTGGTGTATGACATTTGTGGTGGTTGAATTGGAAGTTCCATGACATTTCAAGAGAGTTCCAACAAAGATTATATAGATGGAAACAACAACATTTGAAAAATATGAGACACCCCATTATGAACGTTGTTGCAAACATGGATGATCTTAAAGATTATGTGGCCAGGACATCAAACATCCTTGAGTCTTGAAACCCTCCCATACCGTCAAGGCATGTGTCTAGTCTAACCATGTCAAATTTTGATGCATACAGACACATATTGAAGAAATTTCAACGTTGGCCCCATTCAAACTCACTATGCAGGGTTGGTGCATGACATTTTTGGTGGTTGAATTGGAAGTTCCATGACATTTCAAGAGAGTTCCAACAAATATTCTATGGATGGAAACAACAACATTTGACAAATATGAGATGCCCCTTTATGAACGTTGTTGCAAACATGGACGATCTCAAAGATTATGTGGTCGAGACATCAGACATATTCCTTGAGTCTTGAAACCCTCCCATACCATCAAGGCATGTGTCTAGTCTAACCATATCCAATTTCGATGCACACATGCACAGTTTGAATAAATTTCAACGTTGGCCCCATTCACTGCTCACTATGTGGGGTCGGTGGAAGAAATTTCACTATGCTCATTCACCTTCAAGGCAGGCCCCATTCACTATGCTCACTATGAGACATCCATTATATTTAACGTTGATGAAAACATGGATGATCTCAAATATTATGTGTGGACATCAAACATCCTTAAGTATCGAAACCCTCCCATACCTTCAAGGAAACTATCTAGTTTAACCATGTCAAATTTCGATTCATACGGGCACAGATTGAAAACATTTCAATGTTTGCCCCATTCACTACTCACTGTGCGGGGTCAGTGGAAGAAATTTGTGATGGGTGTATTTGAAGTTCCATGACAAATTTCAAGATAGTTCCCACAATGATTCTATAGAAGGGAATGATGAATGATGACAATGAGAGGTGCAACATGATGAACGTTGATGAAAATGTGGAAGATCTCAAATATTGTGTGGGGAAATCATACATCCTTGAGTATTGAAACCCTCCCATACCGTCAAGCCATGTGTCTAGTCTAACCATGTCGAATTTTGATGCATACATGCATAGTTTGAAGAAATTTCAATGTTGTCCCCATTCTCTGCTCATTATGCGGGGTTGGTTCAAGATGACATTTGTGGTGGGTGAATGAAAACAATAATAAAAATTATGAGTTGATGACATCATCCTCTGAAGAATCTATGAGTGAAGATGATGCGATGATAACATTTTTCTCACCAACATATTGTAACACCCTGTTTCCCCCAGCTTGTAAAAATAACTGGACTGGCCAAGAACTATGGAAAACTCATAAATGTGAATATGTGATGTAAATGGACCATGAGGAAAAGGTCAATGAATGTGAATAACATTATGAATTTTATTGCAGGACTGCTGAGACAGGATGTGCAGAAAAAGAGACCACGATGATGGTGGAAGGCACCTGGAAAGGTGGCGTTAACTTCCACCGAGAATTAATACCGTATTTGGACTCCACTGGCCCGGAGAACCAAAAGCGGCTCGCTGGCCCCAAATTAAATGCCTCGCAGACTGGTAGGTTGATGGCTCCTCAGGAATTAATGAGGGATGGGGAGGTGAACCGCCCATCCGTAGAGCCATCATGACTAGCCAGTGCGAGGGTAATCGCGCCAATGCAACCTCGCAAGAGGATAAGGCGTCGGGTAGAAGCAATTGAGAGAGGGGGGGAAGATGCGAGGGGAGAACTCTGGCAATATGCAAAGTGAGTGATAGCAGAGAGGAAGGATTGCAACCTTCACTCCTGGTCACTGGAAAATAGAGACGCAGTCTCATGACATCGTGGTGTCAGCTCAGGGGTGGCTAGTGGTAAATTTGCTGGGAGTTGCTAAGCCTATGGTTGGGTGGAAACAAGCACCCCTCTTAGTAGTTGCTTGACCCCTGGTGTTATCTCTGATAAGTGTTTTTCCTCTGGCATATTGAAATATATATATGTTCTTATTATGATAATTATGCTCATAAGCTGGGAAACTGTGAATGATTTCATTATAAGAATGAATGTATGGTGTTTTTATCAGTACTAGTAGTTTTATATTTATATGGGAAGACTACTTATGGTTTATGTCCTCAGGAATTCGTTATTTGTGTGTGTACTGATCCAACTCAAACTTCACGCCTGGCTCTCAGGAGGACGACATCCTTATATACCTCAGGTAGTACCCTGAGTAATTCTCCCCATAGAAATACCTTTCTTGAAAAGCCCATCAAGAACCGGGAAGGCGGTTGTGAAGGCGTAAGGCCTTAGTAACCCTGCATAAGGAGGAATGATCCTATTGAAAACCGAGATGATAGCATAAGGATGAAGTAACGAATCGACGGATGAGATCCCGTTGGGAGATCTATGGTCACTCATGACCGTCAGATTAGAGGAAGGAGATGGAAAGTTAAGTACATTAACCTTATAGGTATTAATCGATGGACGAGATTTCGTCGGGGAATTTGCGATCACCCACGACCGTTAGATTAGTAGGAGAAAGTAGGGCATTAAATTCCTTACCACTTGGTTTTCCTGTGTCTTCGTGGGTAGCGAAGAGTTTAGGACCGTAGATCCCCAAGGTTCATGAGAGTATCTGGACCGTGGATCTTTTCCACGCCCAGGGAGTCGTGGAAGAATGCATGGGTAGGAACCATTATGAGCCATCAGATGTCGGCTGAAAAAACCCGACAGTCGTTGGATCTATCAGGAGTTACCCGAGGGTTAAGACTCCAGTGTATAGGGGCGAAAAACCCCAGAATAGATATAGGCCATTCGATTGACGAAGGCCACGTGTCAAGAGATCATCCATTTTGGGAAATCGAGAATCGCGGAATCGGGATTCCTGTTGACAAGAGTTCAGGATTTTCTATGGTGAAAACCCCAGGATGGATCTAAGTTGTCCGATTGATGGAGGCCATGTGTCGTGAGATCTCCCATTTTGGGAAATCGGGGATCGGGGATTCAGGAGTTCCGCTGACAAAAAAACTCGAGCTCTTGCCTTGACAAATCCCGATCCATAATGTTGGGACACTAGCATGTGGTTAAGTCCCGATGGAAGGACAAGATTCCTTCGGGAAATCTCAGGGTCTGTAACGACCGTCCGATGTGAGGAAGAGATGACAGTTTTATGCCGAGGTGCAAGC
>ML776688.1:300277-313106 GCA_009831015.1 Picea engelmannii | reverse complement strand
GTACAATGTTTATTGAATAATAAATGGTATTATGATTAGTTAGTTAGCATTATAATTTGTTGAAATTTTATAATATAAAATTATGTTCTATTTCAAATTTTTAGAATTTCCACTAATTAAATTTCTTTTTTAACATGTTTACTAGAAAAATGAGCCCCAAGTGATAGGTTTTTCAAGGCTGATTTATTATCAGGTTCAGGTCATTGGCACATCTTGGAAATTGAGGACAGACAATCCTCAAAATATGAACATTCCTTATTCCTACAATTTTCTTTCATACCGAGTCATGTTTTCTCTGTTTTGTTGTAGTTTTTTGGGGCCTCTATTGAGATCCCTTTAAAGGGAAGGGTATATGATGTATTTTGTTTAAAACTTGTGCTCTCATGTGAGCTCAGACATCAGTTGTTCTTCTTTTAGGGAGGGGTAATGTTAATGGGATTACTCAGTTTTTAGTGTAGGGATCTTGATGAAGGCTTTGCAGGGATCTTGATGAAGGCTTTTAAGACTTGTCTCTCAGTAGTAATTTCGTTTTTATAAACGAAATTATGACTTTTTTTGGAAAAAAAAATTATATAATGAATGTATAGTTACTTTCAAGGTGAAATAGGCTTTCACAAGATGTAAAAAAACATGCTTGTAATAACGAAGTAGGTGATGATACGTCTCAACAATGCACCATTTCAATTAATAGTAATTATATTATATAATTAATTTTAAAAATATTATAAATTATAATTTCAATTACTAATAATTATATTATATAATTAATTTTGATAATATTATGCATTATTATATAATATGTCCTCTATTTTAAGAGATGATTTGTTCTCAAAGTATTAGTGGAGGGGAGTTGATGTCTAGATGATGTCTTGCTTTTTTTTTCAAATACAACTTAATCCTTCAAGTGCTCCAATTGCTCCAATTTGAAGATATACTATTGATATTATCATGGGTTAAAGAAATGAGATTGGTAAAATCTCCCAAGCTTCAAGTAAAATTGTTTGCATTGTGTAAGGTTTGATTCACCATAGGTTCATTATTTTTGAGATGATTTTATGATGCAATTTTTGAATTCTTTTTATAAATTGCAATTCCAAGTGACATTGGAAATTTGTTCTTTGGAATGTAAGGATACCATTATTTTTGTTTATAGTAATCTTCACATTGGAAATTGAGTGATTAATTTGATCACTCTTATGATTAGAATAATGATAAGGTATCTTTGTTACTTTCTTTTTTATCTTAATAATGAGGATATTTTTCAATGGTGACATTTTGATTAATTATGTAAAGGTATCCTTATTTGTAGTCTCAACCTCTGAAATCATACTTGATTCAACTATAGAAATTTCACCTAAAACTAGGCAAACACAGCCACAAATCAGATTTGAACCTCCAATAAAACTTCAACAGACAGTGTTTTATGAGCAGAAATACAAATGACTAAGATTAGAAACTTAGCAGTGGAAAAATAAATGAACAATGGACAACATTCAATCACATTTAACACAGATTTTTTGGACAATGCCCTTGGAAAAACCCACAAGAGGAAAATCGGTCAAGGAGATTTTTTTTCTTATTTAGCTTATAGGAAAATTTTGAATTTACAACAACAATATTTTTAGCATAAAACTTAGTACTTATCTAGAAAAATGTGTCAAAAGTCCACATAGATTTATGTGTTTTCTTCTTATTGAGCTCATAGGAAAATTCTGAGTTCACAACAATAATATTTTTAGCATAAAACACTTAGTACTTATCTAGAAAAATGTGCCAACAATCCACATTGATTTATGTGCCAAGTCTGCCTTGAAAAACATACCAAATTGTTGTATGACATGTACGACATTGTACTATCAACACAACAACAAACTATGCCTCAAAAATTGTGCCCAATCTCTATTGTATGATACTTGTATGGATTTATTTYAGCAATGTGCCTTGGAAATCGTGTCAAACTTCAGTTGAATGGCTACCTTGATTTATACCTCCTTACGCTTGGATAATTCCTACCATTTAACTAAAAGGATCCCATTAGTTTCCCTCTTTCTTGTCCACAAATTTAAAACATTTCTTCTTGATAACCTCCAGCCCCCATTTTGGGATAAAACCTATTGATTTCCAATAAACATGTATTGCCTCTAAGACAAACTTAACCAATGTAAGTCTACCTCCCAAAGTGAGCCATTTTTTACACCACTTCTTGGTTCTAGACTCAATCTTATTAATCAGCCATCATTAGTCTCCTTTCCTGTATTCAATTGGTTTTAGCTGAAAACCCAAGTACTTGAAGCCTTCTTAGAAGGCCACTGTTTGAATTTTTTTTATTTGTAGAACAACTCTTGTTTGCTCCTCCTCTACCCCATTAGGAACAATTGAATATTTGTAGAACAAATGTTGTTTTCTACTCCTCTACCCCATTAGGCACAATTGAATATTTAACATATTAACTTCCATACCTATAATCGTACTGTAGAAATCCAAATCTCTTTAAGGTTTAGTACATCTCTTCTGGACCCATCACATAAGAGCAATACATCATCAAAAAAAGGTATATTGAGTCAAGTGAAATGAACTGCCTATATTTATACCTCCCAAAGATCTTGTTCTTTTGGCCTCTGAAATTAATCTTCTCAATCCTTCTGGAATCTGTAGTAATCAAGAACAAAAGGGGTGACATTAGGCACCCTTTCCTTAAGCCTTTGAATGGATAGAAAAACTATGATGTCAATCCATTAATTAGTGAAATATGGAATGTAATAATATCATATAAAATTCTCTCTATTTTTCTATCTCTTAATAGTGGAAGAGGGGAAATGGGAATAATCTCAATGGAAAAGTACTACTGTCTACACCAGATTTGATCAGTACCAGGTTGTGGTAAACTATTGAATATGCAATATGAAGAAAGGATCACAACAGGATGTATATCTCTCAATGGTGCTAATCAGTGTCATATCTAAGCATCACCAATCAGAACTCGACATGCAATGGGATTTAGAGTAATAGGAATCACCAAGTAAGTGATCTATAGGTCATAAATCATGGTGGATTCATAAATTCCACTCATTGCTTCATCAATGGATAAATCCAATATTACTTGTACATGATATCAAACACCTCCTTTATTTCTCCAAGATATTATCGAGTATATATACCATTAGAAACATTTCCACACTAAGAACACATATTCTATTAGTGTACATTAGATGTGTTAAGCCCATAGAGAAATAGAAAGAACTAAGACTGAACTAAACTCAAGATATTACTACAACTTATTAGGGAAAGACCTTAAAACCACAGACTAAGGAAATCCAATTACTCCAATTTGTCCAATTTGTCCCAATTATTCCAATTCACCTTGTCTCCAAAGATGAAGTTATCTGACTTGAAAATCTATACATGGTTACTAGATCAAACACTGCCCATGGTTTTGGAATATATGCCTTTTTTATTTTTTGGACTTGGGGAATTTTTTAAAGTGGTCATTTCTTTTGAAGGTTAAGGGGGCCTTTGCACTTCATGTTCCCAACCCATAGACTCGTCCTTGCAAGAGACTAATACCAAGCTACATAATGGAAAAACTATATCGTGGGATATTATTACTTAGTTTAATGAGCAAGTCACATCTTTATAGAAGTATAACAATGAAATACCCAATGAAATTACTTCATTGTAGGACACTAAATCCAATCTTTCTAATGCCATTGATTCGTTACATGATACTAATGAACTAATTCAAAATGAAGTTAGTTCTTTGTATACAAATACTTCTAGTCTTCTTGAGAACAATATTTTACACAAGAAACTAATATCCAAGTTCAAGATGAGATCAATTCAATATAGAACTATATTCCCAACCTTGTCTAGGTATTAACAATTGCATATAGCCTTCTGAGAATACATTTTGTTGTTATAAGTTTATGAGGAACTAAGATGTCACCATATCTAGCCACCAAATGAAGAGGATGGAAGACTTGGAGATCACTTGAATTTGTTTTATGTCCCGCGTTTAGTTCATCCCAAAGAATTTGATGGACATAAGAAACAAAACCACTTTATTATGCTATGATTACTTCATTCTATTTTTCCATATTTACCAGCCCAAGATCAACCCTTGCAACTAGTATCTCCTTGAACAATCTTGAAACCCTAAGGAAGGATTGAGAGTGATCATCCCCTTCCCTTGTTTTATCCATATTAACTCATTGAAGTATTCAAGGTTTTCCTTAATGCTTAGGAGTGGCTATCCCCTTAATGATTTTCTTGGCTAGGGTTTAGTTCTAGGGGTTAGAAGTGTTTATTCCCCTAGGGTTTAAAACATAGTTGTCTTGATCTCGTGCTAGTATCTCTTGAAGGGATAGGACGACACCTACTGTTTATGAGGGGATAAACTCTAGTGTTTTCTCTCCTAGGAGGTTGACCTAGGCTTATGAGGTGATAATCCTATGATAGACTTTCAAGTCTTATTTTTCCCTTGGTCTCCATTGAAGCACTACATTAACTCTGTATTCCCAATGAAAAGACATTGATCTTGAGACCTCCAAGTACTTTATTCAATAGTCTAAAGCTACCCAAACGTATTTTTCTCGGACTTCACTCTCCACATTGAGATTCCTTTCCCTAAGTCCTCACAATCTTAATTGAGGGAAACCCCCTTCAGTTGGAGGAAAGCTAGATTGAAGTGAAAGAGGGTTGGTGAGGTGACATGGGCCTTCCCTCTAAGTTATGCATGATTTCACTTAAGCTTTCAGACTTTAGCTAAAAAATTGTGAGATCGTGTGATAACACACCTGAGACATATCCTAGTGATCCTAAACCTCATTAGACAAGACCCCCTTTACCATTGGAAGTTAGTCCTCCTCCTCAACCAACCTTGCCTAAGACCGATGATATAGATTTAAATATTGATATGGCTAGTATCTTAAAAAAGGTTAAGGTACATGTCCCTCTCAGTATTGATATTGTATTTTTTTTTAAATACCTACAACACAATCGCTATTGCGACGTCTTGGAGTGTCACTCCCATAGAAACCACGTCGGAGTTGATACCTCTTGACGTCTCTATTTCCAGCTCCAAGACCGATGATATAGATATAAATATTGATATGGATAGTATCTTAGCAAAGGCTAATGTACATGTCCCTCTCAGTATTGATATTGTATTTTTTTTTTAAATACCTACAACACAGTCGCTCTTGCGACGTCTTGGAGTGTCGCTCCCATAGAAACCACGTTGGAGTTGATACCTCTTAATGCCGCTCTTTCCAGCTCCAAGACTGATGATATAGATTTAAATATTGATATGGATAGTATCTTAGCAAAGGTTAATGTACCTATCCCTCAAGGTATTGATATTGTATTTTATTTTTTTAAATACCTACAACACAGTCGCTATTGCGACATCTTGGAGTGTCTCTCCCATAGAAAACCCATCGGAGTTTATACCTCTTAACGTCGCTCTTGCCAGCTCCAAGACCAATGATATAGATTTAAATATTGATATGGCTTGTATATTAGAAAAGGTTAATGTACCTGTCCCTCTCAGTATTCATATTGTATTTTTTTATAAATACCTACAACATAGTCGTTATTGCGACGTCTTGGAGTGTCACTCCCATAGAAACCACGTCGGAGATGATACCTCTTAATGTCTCTCTTTCCACCTTCAAGACGTTGGTCTTGCCACCTCCAAGAGTGTCTCTCCCATAGCAACCACGTCGGAGCTTATATGTCTTAACGTCGCTCTTGCCACCTCCAAGATGTTGCTCTTGCCACCTCCCAACTGTCTCTCTTGCCATGTCCAATACATCACTCTTGCCATGCCCAAGATGTCTCTCTTGCCATGTCCAAGACGTCTCTCTTGCCACGTCCAAGACATCTCTCTTTCCACGTCCAAGACATCACTCTTTCCACGTCCAAGATGTCTCTCTTGCCACGTCCAAGACGTCTCTCTTTCCATGTCCAAGACGTCGCAATAACGACATGTACATTATTATCGAGAATATATACCATTAGAAACATTTCCACACTAATAACACATATTATATTAGTGTACATTACATGTGTTAAGCCCATAGAGCAATAGAAAGAACTAAGATTGAACTAAACTCAAGATATGACTACAACTTATTAGGGAAAGACCTTAAAACCACAAACTAAGGAAATATAATTACTCCAATTTGTCTAATTTGTCCCAATTATTCCAATTTACCTTGTCTCCAAAGATGAAGTTATCTGACTTGAAGATGTATACATGGTTACTAGATCAAACACTACCCATGGTCTTAGAATATATGCCTTTTTTTATTTTTTGGACTTGGGGAATTTTTTAAAGTGGTCATTTATTTTGAAGGTTAAGGGGGCCTTTGCACTTCATGTTCCCAACCCATAGACTCGTCCTTGCAAGAGACTAATACCAAGCTACATAATGGAAAAACTATATTGTGGGATATTATTACTTAGTTTAATGAGCAAGTCACATCTTTATAGAAGTATAACAATGAAATACCCGATGAAATTACTTCATTGTAGGACACTAAATCCAATCTTCCTAATGACATTGATTCGTTACATGATACTAATGAAATACTTCAAAATGAAGATAGTTCTTTGTATAACAATACTTCTAGTCTTCTTGAGAACAATATTTTACACAAGAAACTAATATCCAAGTTCAAGATGAGATCGATTCAATATATAACTATATTCCTAACTTTGTCTAGGGATTAACAATTGCATATAACCTTCTGAGAATATATGTTGTTGTAGAAGTTTCTGAGGAACTAAGATGTCACCATCTTTAGCCACAAAATGAAGAGGATAGAAGACTTGGAGATCACTTGAATTTGTTTTATGTCCTACCTTTAGTGCATCCCAAATAATTTCATGGACATAAGAAACAAAGCCACTTTATTCTGCTATGATTACTTCATTCTATTCTGCCATATTTACCAGCCCAAGATCAACCCTTGCAACTAGTATCTCCTTGAACAATCTTGAAACCCTAAGGAAGGATTGAGAGTGATCATCCCCTTCCTTTGTTTTATCCATCTTAACTCATTGAAGCATTCAAGGTTTTCCTTAATGGTTAGGAGTGGCTATCCCCTTAAGGCTTTTCTTGGCTAGGGTTTAGTTCTAGGGGTTAGAAGTGGCTATCCCCCTAGGGTTTAAAATATAGTTGTCTTGATCTCATGCTAGTAGCTCTTGAAGGGATAAGATGACACCTAGTGTTTATGAGGGGATAAACTCTAGGGTTTTCTCTCCTAGGAGGTTGACCTAGGCTTATGAGGTGATAATCCTATGATAGACTTTCAAGTCTTATTTTTCCCTCGGTCTCCATTGAAGCGCTACATTAAATCCATATTCCCAATGAAAAGACATTGATCTTGAGACCTCCAAGTACTTTCTTCAATAGTCTAAAGCTACCCAAATATATTTTTCTTCGGACTTCACTCTCCACATTGAGATTCCTTTCCCTAAGTCCTCACAATCTTAATTGAGGGAAACCCCCTTCCGTTGGAGGAAAGATAGATTGAAGTGAAAGAGGGTTGGTGAGGTGACAGGGGCCTTCCCTCTAAGTTATGCATGATTTCACTTGAGCTTTCAGACTTTATCTCAAAAATTGTGAGTTCATGTGATAACACACCCGAGACATATCCTAGTGATCCTAAACCTCATTAGACAAGACCCCCTTTACCATTGGAAGTTAGTCCTCCTCCTCAACCAACCTTGCCTAAGACCGATGATATAGATTTAAATATTGATATGGCTAGTATATTAAAAAAGGTTAATGTACCTGTCCCTCTCAGTATTGATATTGTATTTTTTTTTTAAATACCTACAACACAATCGCTATTGCGACGTCTTGGAGTGTCTCTCCCATAGCAACCACGTCGGAGTTGATACCTCTTAACGTCTCTCTTTCTAGGTCCAAGACCGATGATATAGATATAAATATTGATATGGCTAGTATCTTAGCAAAGGCTAATGTACATGTCCCTCTCAGTATTGATTTTTTTTTTTTTTAAATACCTACAACACAGTCGCTATTGCGACATCTTGGAGTGCCGCTCCCATAGAAACCACATTGGAGTTGATACCTCTTAACGTCGCTCTTTCCAGCTCCAAGACCGATGATATAGATTTAAATATTGATATGGATAGTATCTTAGAAAAGGTTAATGTACCTGTCCCTCTCAGTATTGATATTGTATTTTTTTTTTAAATACCTACAATACAGTCGCTATTGTGATGTCTTGGAGTGTCGCTCCCATAGAAACCACGTCGGAGTTGATACCTCTTAACGTTTCTCTTGTCAGCTCCAAGAACGATGATATAGATTTAAATATTGATATGGCTAGTATCTTAGAAAAGGTTAATGTACCTGTCCCTCTCAGTATTGATATATATATATATATTTTTTAAATACCTACAACACAGTTGCTATTGCGACGTCTTGGAGTGTCACTCCCATAGCAACCACGTTGGAGCTGATACCTATTAACGTCGGTCTTGCCACCTTAAAGACGTCGGTCTTTCCACCTCCAAGAGTGTCGCTCCCATAGCAACCACATCGGATCTGATAGGTCTTAATGTCGCTCTTGCCACCTCCAAGACGTCTCTCTTGCCACCTCCTAGCTGTCTCTCTTCCCACGTCCAAGATGTCTCTCTTGCCACGTGCAAGACGTCTCTGTTGCCACATCCAAGACGTCTCTCTTGCCACGTCCAAGACATCACTCTTGCCACGTCCAAGACGTCTCTCTTGCCACATCCAAGACGTCTCTCTTGCCACGTCTAAGACGTCGCTCTTGCCATGTCCAAGACGTCTCTCTTGCCACGTCCAAGACGTCTCTCTTGCCATGTCCAAGACGTCTCTCCCGCCACATCCAAGACGTCGCAATAACGAAAAAATATATGTCATCGGAAAAGAGACGTCACGTGAAACGACATTTGAGGGGGTTTGTTGTTTGTCATTCTCTCGACAATATAAAGTGCCAATTGCATCGAACGTGTCGTCGAAATTTGATCCAAATGTACTAGTGAATATAGTATGGACATTTGATTTTGAGAATGGATAATGGGAAAGTAATTCACCATTGGCGTTAGACCTATGTGATGCTTGTTCCATTATGTTCTTCTATTACTTATGTATTATGAGATATCAATATGATTGCTTTAGCTTTAGCCTGGTCATCATTTGTTGTTTCATATTGTTAACTATTTAGATGTTGTCCATAATTTGTCATTCCATTTTTTATGTGTGATCAATCTGTCATTTAATTATTATTGAATTTATTTCAGATATTAAATGATTGATAATATCGATACTCAGAATTGAGTTTTCTCTCGTTCTTAAATATTGATTATAATAAGATCATAGGATTTTTAATCGGTTATTATTTTGTCCTATTCTCGCTCCAACACATTAAACACTTCTTTGAATTTATTTTGGAAAGTACTAGTTTTTTTCTGTCACAGGTTTACCTCACATGCAGGACAAGTAGGAGCTCAAACGATACAAAAAGATAAGCTCAGTTTCTCTGATCAGTTATAGGTTAGTCTGTGTGTTATTTAATTAAATTATTTATTAATGAAATGATGATTGCATGAATTAGCTTTGATTGTTTATGTATCATTGTTTTGATTGTATTTTCTTACTACTTATTAGTTTTAAATCTTTGAACATTCAAAAAAAAAAAAAAAAGATTTATGTGCTTTCTTTATCTCATTTAGAAACACTTTTAAGAACATTCATTTCACAAGATTTCAAGTAAATCTTGCAAGTTGTATATACACTATTTATAATCATTTGTACATATTCATGTTTCTATTTGAACACTTGTAATTAGTAAAATTATATTCTTAGTATCATAGCCTTAGATTAGTTTATTTCTTTTATCATTTTAGGACTTTAGCTGGCTAATGGAGCCATTAAACCCATCAAGTCATTTCATTCCAAACGACTTGGGTTAATTAGACAACCCTAGTCCAGATTTGACATTCCAGTTGATGGTGCATCATATACGCACATCAACAAGCCACAACTGTGAGATTTGTATCCAACCAATGTGGGGTTGAGGGGAAAAGGGAGTTGTTGGTTGAAATTTTTGCATGAGTCATTAAGTTGTGGAATTATCAAGTATTCTGGTGTAATATTTTTATATATGTCAATGTGTAAACTATATGGTTATGTGCGCTGAGGAAAACACAGTTTGTAGGGGGAGGGGAATGTAACATCCCTGTCTTCAAACCAAAAACTAACGATGTATATTATAAATGTAATGTATGGCCAAAAGACAAAGTGATGTAATATGTAAATGATGTAAATTGAATATAATGAATAAAATGTATCACCAGCTATGGGCGAACATGGACAAATATTTGGGTACTAAGTATCCATAAGAGAGGGAAGGGGTCCAATGGTGGGAGAGTTTACCCATGTCAATTAAAGAAAAATCTATTTCTTATTTCTTTCTAAATTATACCTACCATAAATCTTCCATTAGTCGTTGAGTGTTCTAGATCCCAATCATTGAATTCATGTAAGAGGGTGGGTGTGAGAGTCACTTATTATAGTTATTGAGAGCATGGGGGATGAGTACAATCAACTTGGGGAAGGGTGAAAGTCAAGAAAGTAAGAGAAAGAGAGGAAATTCATATGGGTAGGGGACCAAAATGGTACCATCATGTTTTTTCATGAAGAGCTATTTTTACATGGATTTTTGTGGCTAGAAAAGGAGTTCTAATTGTTGAATCTTGAAGGTAGTTATTGTTGACAAGTTTGCTAGTTGTTTGGAGCTGAAAAATTTGTGAAGAAAGAGGTTGCGTTCTTGGGAGTAAAGTGTTGTTCAAATTTTTCCAAGGAAGCATGTGTTTTTCTGCTAGGTGAATTCATGTTGCAATTGTGGAATTCCTGAGGTCCCAACAAGTAGAGTTCCTTCCCAACCTATGTTGGAATCCTAAGAGAGGAGTGGAAAGGCCTGCGGGATTGTGAGAAGTGAAGGGATATTCCATCCATTAGGTTGTGCAGGTTGAGGGGAAGAGAGATGGTGGATTGGTATTAGCTGTGAGTTTTGATTATTGAGAGGGGGACATTAGCCATCCTTAGGGACCACTGTATCTTGTGGATTCATAGCCCCAACTTGGGGGTGTCTTTCTATTGAGAACTGGAACAACAAGGCTATGGTTGGGAGGAACATCCAACCTCTACAACGGATTTTACATTTTATAAGATAAGTGTTGTTATTCATTGTGTTTATGCATGTATAATGTTGATTTAGTTGTTGTGCAATTTACTCTGAGATATATTTTGTTATTATTGCTTGTTGTGAACATAATGATGCATTTAAATCCCTATTTATATGGTTGAATGTTTTTGTATGTTATTTCATTGTTGTTATGCACAAATAAGAAATTTTATTTATGTTTTTAAGAAGCATAGACAGCTTCATGTATATGAATGTCATCATGTGGGTTATTTCCACATTTAGATTTAGTATCAGAAAAAAAAATTATTGGGTCATTTTAGCAGTGACGTGACCCAGCTAGGCGTTGGGTACATTATAGTGAGGGACCAAGTTACGAGTGAAGTTAATATATTGATGAACCACATATCTGAAAAGAATTTCTATAGAACTAGAGTGTACAACGGTCGATACCCATGTATCTCGGTAGATGAATTGTTTTTTATATGGATATCAACAATCTTATTTATGCATGTATAGGAGTGATCAGGGGATCAAATTTTGCTCAATTTTCAAAGTGCTCAGAATGTGAAGAAAACAGTGCCACTGCATCCGTCTCGTCTTCCTGATTCCGGCGGTATATTTACTTTCTCAAACGGAGTCCGTATGGAGAAGATATCGCGATCTGTTCGCCAAGGCAAACAGGCAAAATTTTGGATGCTGACTGTACCTGTCCGTACAGTCCGTACGGTGACGTGGCAGGGTCGTACCATCCGTACGTGATGTGGCAGGTGGATGATGTGGCACATTTTTATTGGTCGATTGTTGGCGAGTAGCGTGTTGACACGTGTCTGATTTATGGCGAATAATAAGGAGACACGTGGCCCAATCCCTGGGCACCACGTGTCCCCCCATTTGTATGGTTATATGTAAAAGTTTTATGGGAGTCCACGAGGTTCGACCCCCAGACCTCCCCCATTGCTAAAGACTTGACAAACCTCCGCTAACCATTATGCCGCCGCATGAGCCTTGTTAGGTTTATGGCAATATATATATATAACATTGTTTAATGTTGAATACGGAGGGGGGTCGGGTCGGGGCCTAGCCCCGACCCATAGTTTATTTAACACATAAACCATTGTAATATGGCGTGGATTTAAAATGCACGGACCAAAGTTTATACCACATATATATATATATATATTGTAAACGGTTATACCATTGTATAATGTGCGCGGTTGTATATTTGCGCACACGTTTTGTAACCTAGCCCATGGTTACCATATGACCCCGAGTGGGAGCACGGGGTTACATTGTTGCACGGTTCAAACGGTTAAACCACTTTTTCGCCCAGCCTTTGGTCATATGCGCCATACGCCCAAGTGCCGAGGCGGTTAGGGGCTGGAGGCGCCTTAACCATCCTACGGTTTGCACCGTTGGCGCGGTTGCGCCCGGTGCTGGGTTTTTGCGCTTAAATGTGCGTGTGAGCCAGGTTTTCTCAAGGAGGGTGCGAATTGTAGAACCAGAGACAACAAGCTTGGAGAAGGAGACTTCCAGGAGGCCTATCTTTCTCATTTTTCGACCGTTTCAGGTGCCGAAAGAGCCCAGACAGGGGTTTTGGGATGCTGGGAAGCCATTGGAGC
>ML776688.1:279369-295329 GCA_009831015.1 Picea engelmannii | reverse complement strand
TATATATATATATATATATATATATATATATATATATATATATATATATATATATATATATATATATATATATATATATATAACATTGTTTAATGTTGAATACGGAGGGGGGTCGAGTCGGGGCCTAGCCCCAACCCATAGTTTATTTAACACATAAACCATTGTAATATGGCGTGGATTTAAAATGCACGGACCAAAGTTTATACCATATATATATATATATATATTGTAAACGGTTATACCATTGTATAATGTGCGCGGTTGTATATTTGCACACGCGTTTTGTAACCTAGCCCATGGTTACCATATGACCCCGAGTGGGAGCGCGGGGGTACATCGTTGCACGGTTCAAACGGTTAAACCACTTTTTCGCCCAACCTTTGGTCATATGTGCCATACGCCCAGGTGCCGAGGCGGTTAGGGGCTGGAGGTGTCTTAACCGTCCTACGGTTTGCACCGTTGGCGCGGTTGCGCCCGGTGCTGGGTTTTTGTGCTTAAATGAGCGTGTGAGCCAGGTTTGCTCAAGGAGGTTGCGAATTGTAGAACTAGAGACAACAAGCTTGGAGAAGGAGACTTCCAGGAGGCCTATCTTTCTCTTTTTTCGACCGTTTCAGGTGCCGAAAGAGCCCAGACAGGGGTTTTGGGATGCTGGGAAGCCATTGGAACAGTCGGTTTGTCAGTTTGAGCATTGTCAGACATGTTTTTGAGAACTTTTAAGCAATTAATAATAATGATCCATTGGAAGCTGGACCAGGAGATGTAGCCCATAAGAGGGGTGAACTCCTTTATCAATTGCTGTGCACATGTGTTTATGTTCAATGTTTATGCTGCTCTCTATGTGTATTTTGCATAAGTAATCCTTAATTTATGTGTTGCAAATTGATCCTGTTGCTTTAAACACATAACATTTCACTTGCAATAATTATTCAAGTTTTTCAAGTCTTCTTCAATTTTAGATCAAGGAGAAAGAAACAACCCGGAGTAATGAAAGCCCAAAAATGAAGAATGGACCAATAATACCAATCACCAAGCACAACCAACAAGAGAAAATAGAAGGACCGAAGATACACTCAACAAGTATTCATTAAGGGTGTGTGTTGGAAAATGTAACTCATACTTGTTGTTTTTTGTATGATTGTTCTCGTGACCTCTTGAAAAGATGACATGATAAGATGACCTGTGAGTATAGGTTAGTGTCTACTATCTAGATAAGATAGAGTGAGTGGAGGTTGTTTGATAAGCTCCTAGTTTGGTGTGTGGTTGAGAGATTCTCACAACCTCTCCTTCTATGATTGGAATAAGTTAGATCTGATAACAACCTATGGACTCTATATATTGAGTCACAAATTATTTTAAGTATTCAACAATCCAATAAATTATTTGGGAAGCAGATCATTCTTCATGTTAATTGGCTCATACTTGTACATTAAGTATGTGATCATATCCTTACTCTCAATAGTGAAAGCCTAAATTTTAAAAGGGGTATTGGATAATGTGCATCATACTTAATTTTAAGGCTATTTAGTATAAAATGCTTCCAAATTTCCTTGATTTTTCTCCATGTTTATTTGGAAATATTAAAGTCATTTTGTTGAGAAGCACTTTCCTTCTACAACCAAGTGGGATAGATGTGTCAAGTCGGTATCCCTTTAACATGTGGACAAGAAAATAAAATAACAAATAATAGTACTACTTCACAGTCGTCCTAATAATCAAATCAAACAAAAATAATTAAATATAAGTAAAAATATGTACATTAAAGCAAACCATATCAACCAAAATTAGTATAACTTATGGAAATTTTGGTTAAGGAAATAAAATTCACATACCATAATGAGATTTATGTGAGAAATAAACATTTTGAATAGTGTTATTAATGCCCTAAAATATTTAGTATTATTAATGTGTGAAAATTTAAATGAAAACTAAATAATGCAAGTAGTTTTATTAATGTGTGAACATGTCTGCATTTACATGAGAATTAGTTCACTTAGAGATTATGTAATAATCTTATTAATGCCTTACCATGTCATTATGACATATATTTACATGAAAAAGTTAATATAATACAAGTATGGATAATATAAGTTGAGAGTATACAATTTTTGCAATCAAAAGTAACACATATTTTTTTTAGTAATGTACTTTGAGACTATGGAATTTCTCTCCATGTTAATAATGCAATTATGTAATATGGAATTATGGAATTTATTCTACTAAATATCAACATATTTGAGAATATGAAATCGTAATATAATGCGTGAATGGATAATATGTGTATATAATTCAAGTGTAGATTTATATGAATAACATGAATATTATAGTTGAGATTATATCAATATAGATTTATTTAAATTTTGGATTTGAGATCCAATCCCTTGAGATATAAACCTTTCCTCCAAATTTTTTACTTTAAAAAAAAATTTACAATTTACTTCAGAAGATTTAGTCTTTTGGGATTTAGACACGCCTATGCCAAGCTACAAGGGTATTGAATATGACCTTCATTTTTCTGTAAACCAAAATTACCAAATTCTATAATTATTCTCAAGACAATTATAAATATTTAAATCTACATTGATTTACAGTTACATTGATTTGTTTTCAATAATTTTTTAATCTACATTGATTTGTTTTGAACAATTTTTGAACTGTTTTCTTAACGCAAGGACGATTTCATTTCCATGAAAGGTTTAGGCATATCCCACATCCCACCCCGCCTAGGGGATAAAAGAAGATTCTGCATCACAACGATGGTTCCACTCGAACATGTACAACATCCGCCAGAAAAGATTCCATGAAGGCTTAGACATGCAGATTTTTGGAACGGTTGCCATGATTTTCCAAGAACACCATCGGCACATTACAAAGAGTGGTTTCACAACGTGATGGTAGGATATTCTATAGTCACGGAGACAACGTGAAGGCAAGGAAAAGATAATAAGTTGAGAAGGCATGGTAGAAAAGTTTAAAGGTAAATTCTACTTCTATTCTTTAAAGTTGTCACATAGAACACAATTTGAAGTAGAAGTAGTGTTCGTTAAAGATTAAGTTGAGGAATTTCATAGGTTATCCCTTGATGAAGCCTAGAGAGCCTCGAATTTAGAACAAGGTGTCTAAATAGCTTATGATTCTCCATTGAGGATGAATATTTTTTATTGCATATTTGTTTAGTGAGTGATGTCTACCAATTAGTATTCGAGGTTGAAGAAAAGTTAGCATCGAAGAAATAGGATTTAAGAGACATGAGAAGCAGTAGAAAATGAGAAACAATAGAAAATAAGAGAAAGGAGAAGACAAACTCTTGGAATGCTACCAACTAAACAAAAGAATGGTGAGGCTAGTATCAAGCCTAGCCAACATTGGGAAGTGGGATGTTGGAAGCAAGCATTTGGAAGTGTGATGTTGGAAGAGGCAGTGATGTTGAACAAGTAAGAGGCTTAATAAGTAGAAGAGGAAGAGTTCACAAAACCTTTTTCAAGCATGGAAAGGAGGTATCTAGAGAAAGAGGAAGATTTAACATAACTTTTTTCAAGCGTGGAAAGAAGGTACATAGAGCATACAGATGTGTAGATAATTTGAATGAAATAATAAGTTAAGATGTGAGAATATATCTTATTGAAGCTCTAGAGTCATCAGTTGAAAATTGGAAATAATATATCATAAGTTTATCAAGAACAAGAAAATAACTTGATGTTTAGGAGGGTACTCTTGAAACCTAACAAGTTACTTAAGAGCAAGAAGCCATGCCATTGGAAAACATTAATCAAGGCAAGTGTAGAGGAGGAAAGATCAGGGGATCAAATTTTGCTCAATTTTTAAAGTGCTTGGAATGTGACGAAAACAGTTACATTGCGTCCGTCTCGTCTTCCTGATTCCGGTGGTATATTTACTTTCTCAAACGGAGTCCGTATGGAGGAGATATCGCGATCTGTCCGCCAAGCCAAACATGCAAAATTTTTGGATGCTGATTGTACCTGTCCGTACAGTCCGTACAGTCCGTACGGTGACTTGGTAGGGACGTACCATCCATACAATGATGTGGCATCCGATGATGTGGCAGGATCCGGTTGGTTGTTAGAGGCGAATGATGTGATGACACGTGTCATTCTATGATTGGTGGTTTGATGCCACGTGGCCCAATCAAGGGCTACCACGTGGCACCTTTATATTGGTAAGTTCTTATATGCAAAATATATTGGAGGTCGCGGGGTTTGACCCCCGGACCTCCCCACACAGCCAACGCCTTCGCACGACCGCCCAAACCATTGGGCCACAATGTGGTTCTTATTAACTATATGCGTTTTGAAATATTTGAATTCACAAGTTTGTAATGTGGGCGGGGGGTCGGGTCGGGGCTAAGCCCCGGCCCATGGTTTTTTTTAACACATATAACTGTTCCATATATATATATTGATCGACCTATTGTGCGCGGGTCAAAACACATGGCCCGTGGCTTTTAAAACTTTAATATAATCATATATTATATAATGCGCGGGGTTTGTATTATGTGGAGCCCCCGGTCTTGGAGTTATGTATTGACATGTGCCCACGAAATAGAGCACGGGAGTTGGTTTGCACGGTTCAAACGGTTAAACCACCTTTTGGCCCAGCCTTTGGTCATATGCGCCATACGCCCAGGTGTCGAAGCGGTTAGGGGCTGGCGCGCCCTTAACCGTCCTACGGTTTGCACCGTTGGCGCGGTTGCGCCCGGTGCTGGGTTTTTGTGCTTAAAAGAGCGTGTGAACCAAGTTCAATCCAGGAGGGTGCGAATTGTAGAACCAGAGACAGTAAGCTTGAAGAGGGAGACTTCCAGGAGGCCTAATTTCTTCATTTTTCGACTGATTGAGGTGTCAAAAGAGCCCAGACAGGGGTTTTGGGATGCTGGGAAGCCATTGGAGCAGTCGGTTTGTCAATTTGAGCATTGTAAGACATGTTTTTTGAGCACTTTTGAGAAATTAATAATAATGATCCATTGGAAGTTGGACCAGGAGATGTAGCCTAGAAGAGGGGTGAACTCCTTTATCAATTGCTGTGTTTTATGTCTGCTGTTCAATATTTATGCTGTTGTCTATGTGTATTTTTCATAAGTAATCCTTAATTTATGTGTTGCAAACTGATCCTGTTGCTTTAAACACATAACATTTCACTTGCAATAATTATTCAAGTTTTTCAAGTCTTCTTCATTTTTAGATCAAGGAAAATATTGTTTTGTAATTATTGATAACAACAACATTGATAATCTTGATTCTAATGAGGTAATACGAAAAATTAAATTTAAAATGCATTCGATATTGATATCTTGGTTACAAAAGGGTCACCAAGACATATTTTTTTTAGCAATTGTTTTTTAGTGTTAAAATTGAGGACTTTCAAGATGAAGACATTTTCATGTTGTAACCATGTACACTTTTGATGTGTTGTTGGGTATACCATTGCAATTTGATAGGGATGTCTTATGGGATGGAAAAAGTAACATTTACTTGACTGAGAAAGGTCAAAGGAAGTTTACAATGCTTCCTATGAATAAAGAACGTGAGAACAACCAAAGTGGCAAGGCAATGATATAGTTTTCTGCGTAATTGTTGAATAAGTTAGTATATTATTATGAAGAACGTGGTGAACAATTTGAAAATCTTGTAAAGGTGAAGGAGTTGGATAAGGAGAATTCGACCTTTATAGGAGAAATGCACAAAATACCAATATGTATTTGTTGTCAACGATTCTTGTAGGTATGAATGAGTTGGTCAATAATAGCCTACAACTTCTTTATTTGAGTTTTTATGTGAAGACAAATTCAAAAGGAAAGATGGTTGGAAATGTCAATATGTTAGATAACTCCATTATTTTACATGTTATTCTTTTGTTGACTATTGAGAGACTATTAGAGAAGTAATTATAGCAAACACAAGAATTTGAGAAAAATAATAGGAAATTTTGTTATTGTTAAAATTATTCGATCTAAAAACCATTTTTTTTTGTATTTTTTACACATTTTTAATAAGATGTTAAAAAAAAGAGAATTTGATGAAAGAGATTAAAAAAAAATGAGTTGCTAAAATATTTACATTATTGTAATTTAAATTTCTATTAAATTTTTCATTTTTTTTTATGTGTGGGATTTGCCACTAATATATTAATTTCAAGTCCTAGGTGACAACATCTTTTATCAAAGTATGGCATTACAAGAGTCTTTTGTTATAAGAGTTTTAAAAGTCTACCATGATGAGGCTAGGAAGATATCGAGTCATTCAATGGAAGGTCTGGGTATAGCCAACATCCCACCCCACTTAAGGAGATAAAAAGAAGGAAAGACATTATGAGGCATAAGGTTGCGTTGTGACAAAAAGAAAGTTGGAAGCATTAAGAGAAGCATTAACATCAAATCTTATATGGATCTACTTCTCTCCATGGTTCATGAAGATGGATTTATATTTTATTAATATACATAATCATTTGTTCTATATCATATCTTGGAAAATGCTATTATATGATGATTATTTTTCTTTTCGCATACATTTGATTTGGAATAATATGGTAGATGATGGTTGTTTTGATTTGATATTGGTGTGCATATAGTGGCATATGCACAATACAAACAAAAGGTTAGTTGGCAATGCACATATATGAAATATGAAAAAGTGTCAAACATTTTGAGCACTTTGTCTTTTAAGTGTTGACTCATGCATACGTCCTACATGTGTTTTACTGTGAATCATATGATGCATTTAATGGTTTTGTCAGGTATAAGTAAGTGTTTTAATTACACGTCATTGGTTTTTGGACTCTTTATGCTATGGTGGAAACCATGGTGTTTTGAGTTGTTTTCCTTCTGGTGTACCTTATGGTACTTTGTGGATTATTACTTTTAGTTTGGTGCATTTTTGCATGAAGCTCATGATCTCAAACCTTTGGGCATAATGATGTAATTACCCCACCCCCTTTTTGCCACTTTTGGCACATGTTTTGGCTCTTGGCGCAATATGGGAAAGTACTAGTTGATGATTTGAAGGTTCACCTAGCAACTTGGTTGATCCCATTAAACTTGTGTAAATCAGTGGGTGATTGTGAATTGTAACATCCTCATTTTAATTAATTTATAGTCTAGATATGAATATGGTTATGGCCAAGCGATATAATATGTAAATTTTATTTTCTTATTTTAATAAATATAATGTGATACCATCTACTGAGAATATGGACAAAGATGGGGGATGATTAATCCAAAAGAGAGGGGAATGTCTAAAAGGGGCCCAAGCAGGAAATTAATTGTGGGTATTAATCCAAACACATATTTCTGAATTTTATTATCATTGGGACAACCTTCTATTTTCTAGTTGAGTGTATGAGAGCCCAGTCATTGAATACCTATTAGGGCATGGGTGTAGAAGTAACATCCCATAGTGATTGGAAGCATGATGATGAAGTACAATAAACATAGTGTAGAGTGTGCAGTCAACTGTCTTGGGAAAATAAGGGAAATTCTTATGGGGAGAATAAGCATATTTTCAAATTCAATTTTTGCATGAACAACAAACAAGGAGTGAGGAAAAGGAGCATTGGAGCTAGACCAAGAAGACTAGGTGAATTTTAGAGCATGTTGGAGTATTTTTTGAGCATTGTAGAGATGAAGATTGAAGAGCTAGGTTGCCAAACATGATGTGTAAGCTCATGTGGGGTTGCACTTGAACAACAATTATTGATGTTGGTTGCTGGTAGTTTTCCTGGTAGTGGGTTCTCTTCATTTCCTATCAGAGAGATTCTTGGTTACCTATGCCAGAGAAACCCATAAGAAAATGAGATGCACAAGGGACTGAGAGAAGTGAAGGGTTACATTCCTTGGGTTGGCCAGATAAAGAGAAAGATATCTAGAGGAAATATAGGATAGTTGTAGGAGAATACCAGTGGGTTGTGGGATATCGAGCTGTGACTAAACTATGAGAGGCACCATTCTCTTGTGAATTCCTAGCCCCATCTCAGGGGTGACCTTTTGTTGAGATTTGGAACAAAATTTCTATGGTTGGGTGGAATGTCCTTCCCAGGAAGTTGGTTGCAAAAACGTTAAGTTGGTTGCAAAAACGTTTTAAAAGATAAGTGTTTATCTATTTTCTGAGTTTCTTTACGAGTGTTATGGTTGTGTTTTACCCTATTCATGAGAATGGTTTATATGTGTTGTTATACATTATTATTTGGTTGCATTAGGTTCATTTAGAATGTTGTAGATGAATTTAATTATGGGTATCAAAATATAGTTAAAAAATTGTTTAATTCATAATTGGCGAGCTATGGGAATTAGTTAACAGAATAATTTTTTGAATTTATGTGTATTTTACATAAGTAATGTTCTTCAGTTAAGTTGGGGAATGTTACAGATTGGTATCAGGGCCATAGATTCAACACTAAGCCTGCATGGGCCAGACTCAACATGTAGAAGTTGAATTTGTAGAGTTAAAGCTCAAAGAATGCTTGCAATGTTTGCAATGAGGTTGTAAGGAAATTACCTATAATTTTGGTGAATTTGAGTTCGAGGATTAAAAATTCCCAATTTTAATCTCTAAATGTGCATGTTTGCTCTAATTTTGGATAATACATAGTAGCCCGAGGTGAAATTGGATGAAATTGGGAAAAGCCCCAATTTCTACAACAAAATTTATTGAGGATTCAACATAAGAAGTCAAAGTTTGGGTGAAGAGGTCGATTTGATATGCACTTGGCCTAAATTGGTCATTAGCAAGCTTTATTTCAGGTGCCATGGTGACCCTAGAAAATTTTTGAAATTATGAATTTTTGCAAAAAATGGAAAAATTCAAAGTTTGAAAACAATTTGGGTAATTTTTCGTACCATGATGTCAACATAACATGGAAGCCACATGGCAGTGACATGGAAGAGGTGACATGGTCTGGAGTGCACATGGAAAGCCCAACAGGTGACGTGGGAACCACATGAGCACGATGGTATATCCAATACCATAAAATGATGTCACATGGGTAGCGAAGTGGTTTTTCTCTAGGCCTTCTATGATGCAAAACCATTCAAATAATGTCATGAAGAAATTGTTTTGGACTGTCACACCATAGGGGGTGTGTTAACACTCGCACATGTTTGGGATCTGACATGGCCTCTCCATCGTCGATCTTTCCTAATCGCTATTGTTGGATCGTGGAGGAATGCAGGATGGGACCTGCCCATTCACATGACCAATGAAGGGGATGCCATGTGGAAGTTGAGCAATCAAGGTGGGACCCTTGTCCCATTTTAGTTCAGAAGTGTACCAATTAGGTAGGTGTGTCCCATGAAATATTACTATTTTATTAAATTCTAAGGCCAACGGAAGGGGAAAGAGAGAGAAGGTGTTAAAGGATAACAAGATATGGATAGGTGAGCCATGAGGGTAACATGACATCACCTCAGGGTGCCATGTGGATCCTGAATGTGACATCAACAAAGATGTGAAGATGTCGCAAAGGAAACTTTATCCTACAGTTTCACAAAAAAATGCAGTTTTGAGCCATTTTATTATTTTGGCCATAACTAGAGAATATTGATTCATATTGATATGAGACATTTGGGTTTTTTCTCCAGTGAGGAGATCTACAAAATTTCTAGAGAGGGCCACTGCCCATTTTTTCTTGGATTTGTCAGAAATTGCAAAATAATGGTTTTTAAAGATCTGGGTCTGTATCATTGGCAAAGATCCAGATTAAGATGAAAATCTTGGAGAGAGTCCAGAAATCAAACATGGAAATAACCCATGAAGGAATTGAATTAATTCTAAGGGGTTTGAAATGGGGATGCTGAAATAGGTCAAAATCCATTATTTTGGACCACTTTTTAGGGATTTTTTGGATTTTTCGAGGAAAAGGGTCCTTAGATGGAAAATATGGAAAATTTTATTTACTCGACATTTTGTATATTCATAAATATGGACAACTTTGGTTTATTAAAGTTTTTTCCAAAAGTGCACAGTTTTGGAGATAGTCAGTTTGGCTAAAAATTTGAAGTTTGTAAAAGGGGTAAAAAGGGACAAAGTTGTTATTTCCATATTGTTGTAGTTGTTGACTAGAGCATCATATTGATAACCTGATAATTGTTATGAATTTTATGTCATCATTATTATCTATGTATCATACAAAAGTTTCTCTAGTTCCTGACAACTTTACTTCTACAAGTGGCAGAAGTTGGTGTCTGAGATTAATTGCACCATAATGAAAAGTGTACAAAAAGGAGTAAATTAGCAATATTCATGTGACTATAAATTTATGCTCAAATTGAGAAAGAAAGCATTCATTGGAAATATACTGGAGAGGAGAATACATCTATTGAACCATAAAATTGATCTTGGTAGTATAAGTTATAGTCAACGCAAAAAAAAATGATTGGTTGCATTAAAAAGTAGGAAAATTTATGCATTATTTTCCAAAATTGTGTATGTATATATTTTTGTCTAATAGAAAAACAAATGCATGCACATTTTCTTGCAGAATTTAGAGGTACATGAGGGAATTTTGGTTCTTGTATGAGAACCACAAACATGGAGTATGCCCAGGGGTGCTATAGTCATGAAGAAGAGTTCAGAGGGCTACATGTCAATATGGGAAATGCTTATATGGATTCTAATGGGAGAAGAGATGGGAAGGATCTTGTAACTATGAGAAGCTCGCAGAGAGAAGTAGAGAGTTATGGGGAAGATGATGAAAATATTATGAAATCCCATGGAGAGATACTTTAAAGTGTGAACATGTTGTAGATGAAAGCCAATAAATATTGGCACAAAGTAATCAGTTAGTGATAGAAAAGTGACATCATCCAGACCCCATAGAAAAATATATTAGAATGGGAATGATAGGAAGTCAAGGAGCATGAGCAGGAATCATCATTCCCCAGAGAAATCCACTACGATAGATCATGCTATTTTAGGGCTAGGAAGTATCCCAAGTGTGTCTCTTGTTAGGAGGAAGGGGAGAAGGATTGAGTGAGACATATTGAAAGGTGAGCTCAGGAAAATCAAGACACCAAATTTCAATGGTGAGCATAAGAAGGGAGAAGAGGCTAAGTCCTAGATTTTGGAAATGAAGAAATATTTCCAGTTGCATGATTACCCCTCTAGAGTAGAAACAAGAATTGCAACCTACCATTTGCAAGTAAATACTTTCATGTGGTGGGATCAAATTAAGCAAGAAAGACTCCTTGATGAGAGGAAGGTCTTATGGAGGTAGTTCAAAGGATATTTCCAAGAGAAATATTTGTCTGATCATTACTATGAAAGAAATATGAAATATTTCTTTGAAATCAAGTTTGGAAGCATCACAATGGATGAGTATGAGAAGAGGTTCTTTGAATTACTAAAGTATGTGGACTTCATAAAGGATTAGAAGGTCAAAATACAAAGTTTTCTAAGTGGGTTACCCTCTTTCTACAGTGAAACGATACAATATGATAACCCCAGGACTTTGGAAGAGTCCATAAGGAGAGAAAAGAACCTTTATGAGCATAGTAGAGGAAGGTCATTTTCCAAAAATCTTGGAATGACAAGTTGAAGGGTAAAAAAGAGAAAAGGAAAAAATGTTTTAAGTTTCCCTTTTTCAAGAACAAATCACAAGAAAATCAGCAAGTACATTCAACCCAAAATCACACAATACAATAGATTCATTTGGGAAAATGCTAAGGCATCATCCTGTAAAATGTTGGAAATGTGAGGGAAATCACTTATATATGGATTTTCCTCACAAAGGTGAAGGAATGAGTACTATCCACAACATTTAGGAGGCTGAACAAATTGACAACATGGCAGGAGGCATGCCAAGGATTTATGTATCCTTGAATAGCAAGAAAGTAGAGTATCAATCCCCCATGATTGAAGTGGAAGGTAAGATTGATAACCAACCCATAGAAATTTTAATGGATTTTGGAGTTATCCATAGTTATATAAACTATAACATTTATGAAAGATTTCTCTTGCAAATGGGTAAGCACGAGAAATATTAGTTATTTAAGTTATCCATAGGGGCTAAGAGAAAGATAAATGAATTGGTTAAAGTTTGTCCAATAGACATGAGTGAACTCAACACAAAGGTAGATGTGAAAATCATACCATTGGCTTCATATGATTGTATACTAGGCATGGATTGGTTGGATAAACACCATGTTGTCATATACTATTACAACAAGACAATAACTTGTCTTGATGAGGGAGTGAAGTAGGATAAGTTTTAAGGCATTCTAAGAGTTGTAGTTGTTAGAGAAATTTCAGCCATGTAGTTAAAAAAGCGTTTCAAGAAGGGATGTCAAATTTTTGTCGCCCATATGGAAAAGGAAACAAAAGATAAAGTCGAAAGTATTGAATACCACCCGGTCTTGAAATACTTTGAAGATGTTTTGGGGGAAATCCTAATATTTCCACCAAAGAGAGACATTGACCTCTCTATTGATTTGGTGCCAAGATCTTCCCTATTGTCCAAGACACCTTACAGAATGGGAACACCGGAATTGAAAGAGTTGCAAATGAAACTTGAAGAGATACTAAAGAAAGGGTATATACTCCCATGTGTGTCACCTTGGGGATCCCCAGTTATTTTTGTGAAGAATAAATATGGAACCTTAAGGCTATGTATTGATTTTAGATAGTTGAATAAGATAACCATAAAGAACAAATATCATTTGCCAAGGATTGATGATTTTTTGGATCAACTGAAGGGTGCAAGGAGTTTTTCCAAGATTTACTTGAGATCGGGTTATCATCAAGTGAGGATAAAGGAAGAGGATATAAACAATCCAACGTTTAGAACAGGATATGGGAATTATAATTTCACAATAGTGTCATTTGGGCTATCAAATGCACCAGTTGTTATCATGTTCCCGATGAATGGATTGTTCATGGAATACATGGACAAGACTTTAATTATTTTCTTGGTTGATATTTTAATCTACTCCAAAACATAAGAAGAACATGAGAAACATTTAAGAATGGTGTTGCAAGTTTTGAAAGAGCATAGATTGTATTCCAAGTTAAGTAAGTGGATCTTTTATCATAAGAATATTCACTACTTGGGGCATATTATTTCAATAGATGGGATTAAGAATTTTATCTTGATAAAATAGAGGATATTAGAGGATGGACAATGCCAATAAATGTGACAAAATTCATATATTTCATGGGTCTTTCAGGTTATTACCGAAGATTCATAAAGGGGGTTTTCAAAGATTGCAATCCCAATCACTTATTTCCAAAAGAAGGGAGTTAAGTTTGAATTAACTCACAAATGTGAAGAAAGTTTTTAGTAGTTGAAAGATATTTTAACAAGTGCACTAATCTTAAAAATTGAATATCTATATGAATTTTTTGTAGTTTTCATTGATGCATGTAAGGAAGGACTCAGTGGATTCCTCACTCAAAAAGAACATGTGATGTACCATGAGTTCCATAAATTAAAGGAGCACGAGAGGAATTATTCTACACATGACTTGGAGTTAGCAACCATTGTTCATGCATTAAAATTATGGAGACATTACCTCATGGGGAGAAGATTTGAGATAAGGAAAGACCATTGTGGTCTGAAGCATTTGTTTGGACAAGAAATATCGAATGCCAGAAAAACTAGATGGCTAGAATTTTTGAGTGAATATGACTTTGAAATTAAGCACATAAAGGAAAAGGAAAATCAGGTGGTTGATGCACTCAGCAGAAGAGCTCATGAAATGCACATTTCATCCATTAGCACGTTAAACACATATTTAAAAGATAAAATTTTAAAGGTTGCAAATTCAGATCATCAATATTTAAAAATAAAAGAAACATTACAACAAGGAAATTTAAATAAAAAAATTAATTATTATGAGCTGAAAGAGGATGGAATCCTCGTGTGTAAAGTAAAAATATATGTGCAAAATTCAGGAGAGCTAAAAATATAGTGTTGAGGGAAATTCACAATGTGCCATATGTTGGGCGTGCACGATATCAAAAATCAATTGCAGTTGTAAAAATCCAATACTTTTGTTGATGAATGAAGAAATAAGTGGCTAATTACATATCCATGTATGTGTCTAGGGTGTCATAAGGTGAAAATAAAGCATATGCATCTAGCGGGCTACTACGACCATTTCCCATTCCTAAGAGGAAATGGGAACTGGTTACACCTCATTTCATTACAAAGCTTCCCATAACAATGAAGCAACATGATTCCATCATGGTTGTGGTGGAAAAATTAGCAAAGGTTACAAATTTTATTGATGTGAAGACCACACACAAGGAAACAAACATTGCATAGATTTACATGAACGAAGTTTCCACGCTACATGAGGTGCCTAAAGAAATTGTTTCAAACATAGATCCAAAGTTTACCTCTTATTTTTGGAAATGTTTGTTCAAAGGATTTGGAACAAATTTAAATATTAGCACTATGTATCACCTAGAGTCAGATAATAAAATAGAGAGGACCAACACAATAATTGAAGACATGCTCAAAATGTATGTGATGGACCAACCATCAAAGTCAGAAAAATACATCCACTTAGTATATTTTTCTTTCAATAATGGGTATGAAGCCTCATTAAAAATGAACTCTTTTTAAGCATTGTATGGTAGAAAGTGTAACACACTAGTGAATTGGGATAATCCAACAGACAGAGCTATCGTTGGGTCGAATTTGTTGAGAGAAATGGATGAGTAGATGACAAAGATCAAGAAGAATTTAAAGGCTTCTGAGGACAAACATAAAAGTTATGCAGACAAAAACTGTGTTTTTAGATATTTTAAAGTGGGCAAACATGTTTTTTCTCACAATGAAAGAAAAAATAAGTTCAACAAGATTAGGTTTATTCCCAAAGTTGGGAGCAAGATATTGTGGGCCTTTTGAAATACCAAAGAAGATAGGGATAGTTGCGTACATGATAGTATTGTCTGGATCCATGAGAGTGTATTATGTTTTCCATCTGTAATTATTAAATAAATATGTGTCTTAATCTAACCACATAATTGATTGGATTGTGATCCAGGTGGAAAATGAAGGGGATTTCTAGGTGGAACCAATTTGAATCTTGGACTAGAAAGTCAAAGTGCTCCAAAAAAGATCCATAGGACTTGTGAAGCTTCAATGGACTTGCTACAGTCCTGAAGATGCAACATGGGAGCATGAATAAAATATGTGGGAGGAATACCCACAAATTTTTTCCAATTTTGAAGAAAATAGAAGCTAAAAATGGAAGACTCCATTTTGGGAAGCTAGAGTTCCGGATCCATATCTCAGAATTCATGGTTTCCTGCACTGATAGTCCTGATAAGACAATGTTGCATCTCGATGGATTGAAGGTAATGAAGGGGGTTTGTCTGGAAATATCAAACAAGTTTCAATACCAACTTGATTTGAAATATCAACAAACTCTTATACCCCCAGCTCGAAAATCCTTAGATGTCAGTTGGTTCATAAATACACATAAACATCCGACAAGATTCAATAAATTGAAAATCAACTTGATTATTTTCAAAATATCATGTGAATGTCTTACTTATCCATAAAATCCATTAATTCATAAATATAACTTGTGTAAATAATGAGTGCCAAAATGGAGAGAAATAGACCATTCTTATTAATTCTCAAAATGCCAAAAATTACAATGAAATGGTCTTTACAAATCTCAAATTATGAAGACACGCTTCAAGTCGGCTACTCCAACCCAGAAATTCTAGGTCTAGGTCTTGCCATGTCTAGGTCAATCACATATCTTTCGTTGAGATGTACCAAACTTGTTAGAGTGTGTGAGAGTTTGAGAGGGAGAGAGGAAGGAAGAGAGGGGGAGTAGAGAGTGTGTGTCAGAGTGTGAGAGGGAGAGAGAGTAATATAGAGAGGGGGGGTTAGAGAGAATGTTTGTGAGAGTTTGAGAGGGTGAGAGAGGACAATAGAGATGGGGGTAGAGAGAGAGTGTGAGAGGGAGAAAGAGGGAGATAGAGAATGGGGGTAGAGATA